>SJYC01070782.1:0-45534 GCA_006408675.1 Madoqua kirkii | reverse complement strand
CATTTATGACCTAGTTATCCTATTTAGTAATAGTTCTTTTAAACTTGTGCTTTCTCATTTTATCTCCTGGTTATTATCCTAGTTGAGGTTTGATTAGGTGCTTACTTCTTATAGTTTATGTTGAGAGAGCAGTACATGCATGCATGCAGGCTAAGTTGTTTCAGTTGTGTCTGACTCTGTGACCCTATGAACTGTAGCCTGCCAGGCTCCTCTGTCCATGGGATTCTCCAGGCAAGAAAACTGGAGTGGGTTGCCATTTCCTCCTCCAGGTGATCCTGCGGACCCACGGATTGAACTCATGTCTTTTACATCTCCGGCATTGACAGCAGGTTCTTTGCCACCAGTGCCGCCTGGAAAGCCCGTACTGGAAGAGAGCTTAATAGCAGGTGATCATGCTTGATTCAGAGATCAAATTGCCAACATCCATTGGATCATCGAAAAAGCAGAGAGTTCCAGAAAAACACCTACTTCTGCTTTATTGACTACGCCAAAGCCTTTGACAGTGTGGATCACAAAAAACTGGAACATTCTTTAAGACATGGAAATACCAGACCAACTTACCTGCCTCCTGAGAAATCTGTATGTAGGTCAAAAAGCAACAGTTAGAACCAGACATGGAACAACAAACTGGTTCCAAATTGGGAAAGGAGTACGTCAAAGCTGTATATTGTCACCTTGCTTGTTTAACTTATATGCAGAGTACATCATGCAAAATGCTTGGCTGGTTGAAGGACAAGCTGAAATCAAGATTGCTGGGAGAAATATCAGTAACCTCTTATACAGAGATGATGCCACCCTTATGGCAGATAGCAAAGAGAACTAAAGAGCCTTTTGATGAAAGTGAAAGAGGAGAGGGAACAAGTTGGCTTAAAGTTCAACATTCAGAAAACAAAGATCATGGCATCTGGTCCCATCACTTCATGGTAACTAGATGGAGAAACAATGGAAACAGTGACAGACTTTATTTTCTTGAGCTCAAAATCACTGCAGATGGTGACTGTAGCCGTGAAATTAAAAGACGTTTGGTCCTTGGAAGAAAAGCTGTGACCAACCTAGATAGCATATTAAAAAGCAGAGACGTTACTTTGCTGACAAAGATCTATCTAGTCAAAACTATGGTTTTTGTATTAGTCACATATGGATGTGAGAGTTGGACTCTAAAGGAAGCTGAGCACTGAAGAATTGATGCTTTTGAACTGTGGTGCTGGAGAAGACTCTTGAGAGTCCCTTGGTTTGCAAGGAGATCAAACCAGTTGATCCTAAAGGAAATCAGTCCTGAATTTTCATTGGAAGAACTGATGCTGAAGCTGAAACTCTAATACTTTGGCCACTTGATGCAAAGAACTGACTCATTGGAAAAGATCCTGATGCTGGGAAAGATCGAAGTCAGGAAGAAAAAGGGACAACAGAGGATGGGATGGTTGGATGGCATTGCTGACTCTATTGACATGAGTTTGAGCAAGCTCCGGGAGTGGTGATGGATAGGGAATTCTGGCGTGCTGCCGTCCATGCAGTTGCGGAGTCAGACACACCTGAGTGACTGAACTGAACTCAACTGATGCTTGGTTCATATGACATGTCACCTCTCCTCCCATTCTGTGGGTGGCTCCACAGTGAAAGGCCGCTGTAGGGCAGTGGGTACCTAGAAGGCTTGGGGTCTAAATCCTGGCTCTGTTGCTTACTAGCCATTTGACCTGGGGCAAATTTCCAACATTTCTGTGCTTCATTTCCTCACCCGTAAACAGGTAAGGGGATAATAGTAGTACCCACCTCAAAAGACTATTTTGAGGACTGAGTAGATCCACATATAACATATCAAAGTAGAGTAAGTGTTCAATAAGTATGTGTTTTACTAGGGCCCTCCTTGGTGGCCCAGTGGTTAAGACTCTGCTTCCCACTGCAATGGGCACCTGTTTGATGCCTGGTTGGGAAACTAAGATCTCATATGCCACACAGTGCAGCCAAAAAGAAAGGAAAATAAGCAAACCAACAAACAAAATGTGTTTTACTAGGAAATCTTCCAGCAAAGAAAAAGGAATAGTTCTGCTTCATAGAGTGAAATCATTTCCAGGAAATTTTGTATAAGCAAATAATGTTAAGTAAATCAGGGGAAAAAAGGATTTTACTGACTGATAAATTGTTATGATCATTGTCCCTAATTGTTCTTATCAGATTTATTTTGGGAGCTTTATTTCATTCAATTGTCTTTCCTAGAAATAAGGAAAAACTGTTTTTTTTCATCTGCTAGGCACACTTCCCAAGCAGGTTCAGTGTTGGAGACTGACTGTGGCGTTATTGGTGGAGAGGTGTTTGAGGTTCTGTGCTTCTGTTTCTTGCTCTTAGGCTTAGAACTTGATGAGGATTTATCTTTTGACCATTCAGTGTGTTTCTGCCTTTTGGTTTTCTCTGCTTAACTTGCTTGTGCTTCCGTCTCTCCTTTTGTAAAGAGTGATATTTAACATAGATTTCTAGGAGAATTAAGGACTTTTAAAAGTGTTTCTATAAAGAGCACTGAGATATTTACAGGAAAAATGCTATGTGGACAAAGATGATACTGAGTTACGATTCAGGACTTCTAGCAAATATGAAAAATGTATGAAATGAAACCCAGTTGTTAAGAAATACCTTTTTCAGTAACTGTTTCCCCAAATGTCCAGGAAGTAAAGGAATTACAAAACCTTGTCTGTCAGTTCTGGAAAGGCCCTGAGAGATTATCTTGTTGAAATGTCTCCTGCTAGTGTGTGTGTGAAGAGCTGCAACTATGGGAAATTATGAGTGTGCTTTCTTTAACTAATCTCACGGCCTAGTAATGTGAAGTGAAAGGTCACGTGGATGACTTACCTGTTGATAAATTATGCTTCTCCAACCAGATTTTCTACTCAGAGGGTAATAATCATAAAATCATAAGATGGGGTTATTGGATCTTCTGTATGGCATTGATATTGGATTGAAATAAAATTTTTCTTAACTTGGATTTTAGGATAAAGAAGGTGGTTTTATGGTAAGAGATTCCAGTCAACCAGGCATGTACACAGTCTCCCTTTATACAAAGTTTGGAGGGTAAGTAATCTCTCTTTTAATTCAGAATCTTTGAATACAGTTCTTATATAGTTTGCATGGATTCCTGAAAAATAAGCTGCAATTCAGAATTTAAAAATCTGAACTTGACTTCTAAAGTCTGTGTACTGTGCTGTGCTTAGTCACTTAGTCATGTTCGACTCTTTGTGACCCCATGAACTCCCCCAGGCTCCTCTGTCCATGGGGATTCTCCAGGCAAGAACACTGGGGTGGGTTGCCATGTCCTCCTCCAGGGGATCTTCCTGACCCAGGGATCAAACCAAGCTCTCCCACATTGCAGGCGGATTCTTTACTGTCTGAGCCACCAGGGAAGCCGTAAAGTCTATAACATTTTTGTATTCAGTAATTTTCCTCGTTTTCTATATATATATTTGTTGAGAATGGCTATAGAAACCTTGGTGGCCCAGTAAAGAATACAACTGCCAATGCAAGAGACTCGGGTTTGATCTCTGAGTCTGGAAGATCCCCTGGAGTAGGAAATGACAACCTACTCCAGTGTTCTTACCTGGAAAATTTCATGGACAGAGGAACCTGACTGGCTACAGTCTGTGGGGTCACAAAGAGTCGGACACCACTGGGGGACTGAGCACACACACAGAAATCTTCGCAGCATTCCACAGATAATTACTTTATACTGTGCTAGGTGCTAAGGCTCCCACACGGAGCAGAGCACACACAGATCCAGCCCTCCAGTCGCTTGGTGGGAGCTTCTTTCAGAGAAGCAAACAGGCAGTGCTGGTATATATGAGTGAGTGCTGGGCAGAGTGTATGTGTGGCAGGGTACAGGGGCTGTCTCTTATACACATCTCCCTAAATCTGCTTTCCCCCTCGATTCAGACACCACCATAAGTTCTGTCCCTTTAAAGTGTTTGAAGTGACTAGCCAATCTGAAACCCTCATTCCCATTAGGGTTTTGATATCTAAGAAGGGAATAACAAGTTACTTACAAATCCTGGACGTTGTTTCTAGAGATATATTGTACCTTCACCAAGGGGAACTAAGTGATCTCCTGTAGGTACTTGTGTACCAGTCTTGTGCGAAATGCGCGTGCTGGCGTCCCAGAGCCGTCGCCCTCCTCCTCACCATGTGTGTTTCCTCACATTCCCACCCTGTGCATCGTTCTTTCCCAGAGGATGTGTTCAGCATCCTTTCCCTCTATCCCTTCCCTCTTGTCTCTCCCTCCTTGCCCCGTGACAGGTATCATAGACGAGACAAGCCACAAAGAGCCGTTAGGAAATACTCACCAAGAACCACAAGTTGATTCATCTTTTGATTTGCTCATCACTCCTTCCTGTTTTCCTTCCTTCAACATACACTTTAGTGCCCGAGTTTCTATTCTAGGGAAAGAGAGCATTCTTTCTGGGGAACCTGAAAATGCCATAAAAATGACTGCTTAGAACAGGATTTGTGCTGTGAATTCCTTTTCTTTCCTTATTTTCTTTATCCCTTCCTAGGAGCTTGAATATACCAACTGAAGAAAGGACCTCTTTTTTCCCCCTCTGAGTTTCTTATATCTAATTCCTCTTGAAAGCCACAGTCTACTTTTACTGACTACTTGCATGTGAATATGAGACTAAACCTCCATTGTTTACTCTTGCTGTGAGAATATGGGCTTGGATCTTCTGTGATTAGTTAAGAGAATATTTTTCAGTCTTTCAGATCCTGCTGGTTTATAATGCATAATGAGAGCTCTAGTTACTGTTCTTAAGATTGTATTTAAGAAGATAAATATTTTCTCTATCAATAAGAAAGCTTTAGGGACAGACAGAATCCAATCTGTTCTTTTTTCTTTAATGTAAACCATTTTAAAAGTCTTTAGTAAATTCGTTAACAATGTTGTTTCTGTTTTATGGCTTTTTTTTTTTTTTTTGGTTGCAAGGTACATAGGATCTTAGCTCCCCAATCAAGGATCAAACCCACACCTCTTGCATTGAGAGGTGAAGTCTTAACCACTGGACAGCCAGGGAAGTCCCCTCCTCCTTTATTTCATTTTTCAATTGCTTTCAGAAATTGATCAGAACTATAGCTTTGTTGAATGTGGTCCCAGTTCATAAAATGGGGTCCACAGAAATGAGATCTTAATACTAACCACAATTCTGAGGCCTAGTTAATCATTTCAGGCTCCAAATAAAATAAGTTATTGGCTTGTATTGAGATTAGAATTTGTGTGTGGCTGCTACAACTGCTTAAAAGACTCTTGACAAAAAAAGATCTTGTATTTTTTTTCTTTGTATTTTTCTCTTCCTCGGTCCGGCAAGGCCTTTGTATTTGCCAGTCTCGTGGTGTTTGCTGGGCCAAAAGCAGGTGCTCATCCTCTTATAAAAGCCTGAAACAGTGATAAAAAATTCACGTGTTTAGAGGGGCCAAGCTAAGTTTTGTAATATTGGAACCCTCAGGAAATATGACTGGTGGAGGGTTCTGCCCACGAAAGGCCATCTAAAACAAAACAACAGAGAAAAAAACCCCTAGTGTAAAGCTGACAATTTGAGGGACTTATCTAGCAGTTCAGTGGTTACGCTTCCATGCTTTCTACATGGGGAGGGGTGTGTGGGGGGGTGGGAGGTGTGGGCATGGATTCCTGGTTGGGAATACAGATTCCACATGTCACACGGCCAAAACAATGAACAAACCTGACCATTTGAGTTCATCTTCTTTGGCTAGCTTGTTCATAATCCCATGGAGAGACTGAGCTGCGGAAAGCAAGGGAATGGGTATGTTTCTGAGTATGAAGTGGGAAATGGCAGTATCCATCTTTCCTTAGGAAGAATTTCCCAAGGGTTAAAAGGGGCGCTGATATGCAGGGGCTTAGCACAGAGCAGGGAGGGCAGGCGCCACTGCTTGGCCGTGGCGGAATTCCTTCAGCACATCTGAGGAGGCTACCAGGGGTTAGGGCTGTGCTAGAAGCAGTACGTCTGGAAGACCCAGGAGGCCTCCTCTTCTGTTTTGCTCTGTGTTTTTCAACACTTGGGACCTTTGTGAAGTTCACTAGGGGAGTCTTCATGATAAGTTGAGATGAAATCTACTGCCTGTTGGTGGGATGGAGGCTTGGGATTAGATTTAATTTGAGTTAAAGACAATATTGTAGTGACATTTCCTGCATATTTGAGTCTGTGGGGTAAAATTCATTCTTGCTGTTATTATAATAGTGAAAAATTAGAAATGTTTTTTATGTTAACTAATAAAGAAGAGCTTAAATAAATTATGGCACATCCAGAATGTGAACTATATTGTTTTGCAAAGATGTGTGTGATACACTGTTAAGTGAAAAAAATCCAGGTTCTGATACAGCAAGTATAGTTTGATCTCACTTTAATAATGAAAATGAGAATGTTAGCATACATATGGATCTTTATAAAAATATGGGTAGAAAAAGTCCGCAAGTATGTACATCCAAATGTTACTAGTGGTTTTCTATTTTATAGAGATTATGCAAGATATCTTGTTCTTATTTGTTGTCAATGGTGAGCAGTATTGCCTTGCTAATTCTAAAAAATAAAGAACAATTAAAATACCTCAGGTCTTAAACATATCTTTTTCTATTCAGATGGTATTGCCGAAATATGAATAGGAGCAAAGCAGAGCAACTCCTTAGAAGTGAGGTAAGTGTGTTTGTACTTGTTTTGTGGGTTTGGTTCCGGCAGAGAATCAATTGAAATGAATTCCAGATTAGTAATTCCACCTACCTCTGTGACCAAAGCCTAAAAAAAATACCATGATTTAAGTACAGATTTTTTTTAAGGCATTTAAAAGTGAAGGCTGCTGTATTTGTTTCCTGGGGCTACTGTAAACAAAGTACCACACACTGAGTGCTGTACCAAAGGACCGCAAGCAGAAGTTAGTTGTTTCACGGATCTGAAGGTTAGAAGCCTGAAATCCAGATGTCAGCAGGCTGGGCTCCTTCGGGGGCTGTGAGGGAGGGAGCTGAATGAGCCTCTCTCCCTTTCTCCCTGTGGTTCTTCCCTCTATGCATGTCTGGCTCTGTGTCCAGATTTCCCCTTTATAAGGTCTCCAGCCACATAGGATTAGGGCTCCCCGCCCCAGGGCCTCATTTTCACTTGATTGCCTCTGTAAATCTCCATAGAAGGTCACCTTCTGAAGTACCAGGGATCAGAACTCCAGTGTGAGTTTTTCAACGGGGGGAAAAACTCACTTTGTTCAGTCACCCAGTTGTGTCTGACTCTTTGCAACCCCATGGACTGCAGCAGGCCAGGCTTCCCTGTCCTTCACCAACTCTAGGAGTTTGCTCAAACTCCTGTCAACAGATTTGTAATAGTGGATAATAGCTACACATGGCCAACATTTTCTTTACTGTTTCTTACTGATGTATCATTTGCTACCTTAATGTTAGTACTTATATGTATTTTTCTTTTTTGCTTCAAGTTGTTTTAAAACAGTTTAAACATCAATATTACAAGCTTTTATAAATGAAGTGTTAACACAGTATTTAGTTGCCCTTAGAAATATGCTAAAATTCTTGCACTTTAGAAAGAATTACAGTGGCAAGATGAAATCTAGTCTAGAGGAAGCTAAGTGGACTGAATAAGGAGACCCATCCAAGTCTAGCTGTGACTTTTATAGTCTGTTTTCACATCTGTAAGGCAGAGATGTTGTATTAAAAGATGACCTCTACAGTTCTCTGCATTTATGACCTAGTTATCCTATTTAGTAATAGTTCTTTTAAACTTGTGCTTTCTCATTTTATCTCCTGGTTATTATCCTAGTTGAGGTTTGATTAGGTGCTTATTTCTTATAGTTTATGTTGAGAGAGCAGTACATGCATGCATGCAGGCTAAGTTGTTTCAGTTGTGTCTGACTCTGTGACCCTATGAACTGTAGCCTGCCAGGCTCCTCTGTCCATGGGATTCTCCAGGCAAGAAAACTGGAGTGGGTTGCCATTTCCTCCTCCAGGTGATCCTGCGGACCCACGGATTGAACTCATGTCTTTTACATCTCCGGCATTGACAGCAGGTTCTTTGCCACCAGTGCCGCCTGGAAAGCCCGTACTGGAAGAGAGCTTAATAGCAGGTGATCATGCTTGATTCAGAGATCAAATTGCCAACATCCATTGGATCATCGAAAAAGCAGAGAGTTCCAGAAAAACACCTACTTCTGCTTTATTGACTACGCCAAAGCCTTTGACAGTGTGGATCACAAAAAACTGGAACATTCTTTAAGACATGGAAATACCAGACCAACTTACCTGCCTCCTGAGAAATCTGTATGTAGGTCAAAAAGCAACAGTTAGAACCAGACATGGAACAACAAACTGGTTCCAAATTGGGAAAGGAGTACGTCAAAGCTGTATATTGTCACCTTGCTTGTTTAACTTATATGCAGAGTACATCATGCAAAATGCTTGGCTGGTTGAAGGACAAGCTGAAATCAAGATTGCTGGGAGAAATATCAGTAACCTCTTATACAGAGATGATGCCACCCTTATGGCAGATAGCAAAGAGAACTAAAGAGCCTTTTGATGAAAGTGAAAGAGGAGAGGGAACAAGTTGGCTTAAAGTTCAACATTCAGAAAACAAAGATCATGGCATCTGGTCCCATCACTTCATGGTAACTAGATGGAGAAACAATGGAAACAGTGACAGACTTTATTTTCTTGAGCTCAAAATCACTGCAGATGGTGACTGTAGCCATGAAATTAAAAGACGTTTGGTCCTTGGAAGAAAAGCTGTGACCAACCTAGATAGCATATTAAAAAGCAGAGACGTTACTTTGCTGACAAAGATCTATCTAGTCAAAACTATGGTTTTTGTATTAGTCACATATGGATGTGAGAGTTGGACTCTAAAGGAAGCTGAGCACTGAAGAATTGATGCTTTTGAACTGTGGTGCTGGAGAAGACTCTTGAGAGTCCCTTGGTTTGCAAGGAGATCAAACCAGTTGATCCTAAAGGAAATCAGTCCTGAATTTTCATTGGAAGAACTGATGCTGAAGCTGAAACTCTAATACTTTGGCCACTTGATGCAAAGAACTGACTCATTGGAAAAGATCCTGATGCTGGGAAAGATCGAAGTCAGGAAGAAAAAGGGACAACAGAGGATGGGATGGTTGGATGGCATTGCTGACTCTATTGACATGAGTTTGAGCAAGCTCCGGGAGTGGTGATGGATAGGGAATTCTGGCGTGCTGCCGTCCATGCAGTTGCGGAGTCAGACACACCTGAGTGACTGAACTGAACTCAACTGATGCTTGGTTCATATGACATGTCACCTCTCCTCCCATTCTGTGGGTGGCTCCACAGTGAAAGGCCGCTGTAGGGCAGTGGGTACCTAGAAGGCTTGGGGTCTAAATCCTGGCTCTGTTGCTTACTAGCCATTTGACCTGGGGCAAATTTCCAACATTTCTGTGCTTCATTTCCTCACCCGTAAACAGGTAAGGGGATAATAGTAGTACCCACCTCAAAAGACTATTTTGAGGACTGAGTAGATCCACATATAACATATCAAAGTAGAGTAAGTGTTCAATAAGTATGTGTTTTACTAGGGCCCTCCTTGGTGGCCCAGTGGTTAAGACTCTGCTTCCCACTGCAATGGGCACCTGTTTGATGCCTGGTTGGGAAACTAAGATCTCATATGCCACACAGTGCAGCCAAAAAGAAAGGAAAATAAGCAAACCAACAAACAAAATGTGTTTTACTAGGAAATCTTCCAGCAAAGAAAAAGGAATAGTTCTGCTTCATAGAGTGAAATCATTTCCAGGAAATTTTGTATAAGCAAATAATGTTAAGTAAATCAGGGGAAAAAAGGATTTTACTGACTGATAAATTGTTATGATCATTGTCCCTAATTGTTCTTATCAGATTTATTTTGGGAGCTTTATTTCATTCAATTGTCTTTCCTAGAAATAAGGAAAAACTGTTTTTTTTCATCTGCTAGGCACACTTCCCAAGCAGGTTCAGTGTTGGAGACTGACTGTGGCGTTATTGGTGGAGAGGTGTTTGAGGTTCTGTGCTTCTGTTTCTTGCTCTTAGGTTAGAACTTGATGAGGATTTATCTTTTGACCATTCAGTGTGTTTCTGCCTTTTGGTTTTCTCTGCTTAACTTGCTTGTGCTTCCGTCTCTCCTTTTGTAAAGAGTGATATTTAACATAGATTTCTAGGAGAATTAAGGACTTTTAAAAGTGTTTCTATAAAGAGCACTGAGATATTTACAGGAAAAATGCTATGTGGACAAAGATGATACTGAGTTACGATTCAGGACTTCTAGCAAATATGAAAAATGTATGAAATGAAACCCAGTTGTTAAGAAATACCTTTTTCAGTAACTGTTTCCCCAAATGTCCAGGAAGTAAAGGAATTACAAAACCTTGTCTGTCAGTTCTGGAAAGGCCCTGAGAGATTATCTTGTTGAAATGTCTCCTACTAGTGTGTGTGTGAAGAGCTGCAACTATGGGAAATTATGAGTGTGCTTTCTTTAACTAATCTCACGGCCTAGTAATGTGAAGTGAAAGGTCACGTGGATGACTTACCTGTTGATAAATTATGCTTCTCCAACCAGATTTTCTACTCAGAGGGTAATAATCATAAAATCATAAGATGGGGTTATTGGATCTTCTGTATGGCATTGATATTGGATTGAAATAAAATTTTTCTTAACTTGGATTTTAGGATAAAGAAGGTGGTTTTATGGTAAGAGATTCCAGTCAACCAGGCATGTACACAGTCTCCCTTTATACAAAGTTTGGAGGGTAAGTAATCTCTCTTTTAATTCAGAATCTTTGAATACAGTTCTTATATAGTTTGCATGGATTCTTGAAAAATAAGCTGCAATTCAGAATTTAAAAATCTGAACTTGACTTCTAAAGTCTGTGTACTGTGCTGTGCTTAGTCACTTAGTCATGTTCGACTCTTTGTGACCCCATGAACTCCCCCAGGCTCCTCTGTCCATGGGGATTCTCCAGGCAAGAACACTGGGGTGGGTTGCCATGTCCTCCTCCAGGGGATCTTCCTGACCCAGGGATCAAACCAAGCTCTCCCACATTGCAGGCGGATTCTTACTGTCTGAGCCACCAGGGAAGCCGTAAAGTCTATAACATTTTTGTATTCAGTAATTTTCCTCGTTTTCTATATATATATTTGTTGAGAATGGCTATAGAAACCTTGGTGGCCCAGTAAAGAATACAACTGCCAATGCAAGAGACTCGGGTTTGATCTCTGAGTCTGGAAGATCCCCTGGAGTAGGAAATGACAACCTACTCCAGTGTTCTTACCTGGAAATTTTCATGGACAGAGGAACCTGACTGGCTACAGTCTGTGGGGTCACAAAGAGTCGGACACCACTGGGGGACTGAGCACACACACAGAAATCTTCGCAGCATTCCACAGATAATTACTTTATACTGTGCTAGGTGCTAAGGCTCCCACACGGAGCAGAGCACACACAGATCCAGCCCTCCAGTCGCTTGGTGGGAGCTTCTTTCAGAGAAGCAAACAGGCAGTGCTGGTATATATGAGTGAGTGCTGGGCAGAGTTTATGTGTGGCAGGGTACAGGGGTACATAGCCCAGACACATCTGAGTTAGCCATTAATACTGCCTACTGACATCCAATCTGAGACCTGATGGGTGAGGCAGGTGGAGGTTGGAGGGAGGGGAACAAGTGTTTCTGACATAGGAAATTGCTGGACCCAGAAGTGAAGGAGCGCTTGGTGAGCTGAGCAAAGTGTATTTTAATTAGATTGTAGAATGGGAGGGGTGGGGCAAGGGAGGAGAGAGGAACCTGAGAAGGAAATGTGAAGTCTGAGCTTTATCTTAACACCAGCAAGAATTCTCTGAAAAGGACTTTCAGCAGATGACTCAAGAAGATCTGTGTTACAGAAAGATATCTAAAACAGAAGTTGTACATTTTTTTTCTTTTTTTTTTCTTGTGTACATGTTTTATAAGTTCAGTTTATTCACTTTTAGAGATCCTCTGAACATTTGTAACATCAATAGCAGGGACAAAAAGCAGTAGCCAGCTAATTGCTATTTTAAGACCTTATTAGTAAAGAGTTGGTAGAAGTTCTTTTTCACAATCTCATGCAGGAGATCAATGATGTTGTCAGTGACCACTTTAAATCTCATCTGCTAATTTGAAAGGTAAAACTAAGAAGAACATGGGGAAAAATAAAACTTGTGTTGGAGACTAGATGGGGCTACATGTAGGGACCCTAGTAGAAAATATCTTACAAATGAAGTTATGTTATTCCAACCTAGTTCTAACACATTTGGATTTTCATTATAGCGAGGGTTCCTCAGGTTTCAGGCATTACCATATAAAGGAAACAATGACATCTCCAAAGAAGTATTATCTGGCTGAAAAACATGCTTTTGGGTCAATTCCTGAGATTATTGAATATCATAAGCACAATGCAGCAGGTAAGTGAGCTGTTAAAACCTATTTCAAATATTAGAATAATTAGACATTGTGATGAGTTCTTCCTTGAGCAATTTTATATTGTAATTAGTTGTAGAATGTCATTGATTTTAAATGATTGCATATTAAGGAAATGATATATACAAAGAAAAATCAGAAATAATGACTAAAGAAGTACAGTCTTGACCTCTAAATGCAAGTTATTCTTGTTGTAGGTGGCAAATGTTCACATTTCTGTGATTTATACCCTTGGTGCTAACAAAGACTCTTTGCTTGACCAAACTTTAGGCTCTGAAACCATCTCCTAGGTCCATCAGTACATTTTCTTATAAAGTCCAATTTTAGCAATAACCCTGCTATGTCAGTTTAACCAGAACCTCTTACCCGTGAGATCTGACATATATCTAAGCACCCTCAATATCTGATTGAGTTCCTCATCTCCAGTCATCCCCTGTGTGATTGTTAGGCACCCTAGCTTATCTTCAGTGAGAATAATCTTGTTGCAAGATTCCTGCTAGATTGGCTTAGCTAGAACCACCTCCACCCCTCCTTCCACTGGTGTTTCTTTTAGTAATTTTCACCCACTGAACCCCACCCTTCTCCTTAGCTGTAAGCTTTCGCTTGCCCATGCTGTATTTGGAGTTGAGTCCAGCTCTCTCCCCTATTCTAAAATCCCGTTGCTGTGGTCCCTATACCTATCACAGTGGTGCTGAATGAAGCCTGCCGAAACATCTGTGACAGTGTCGTTGAATATTTTTTTTTTCCTTTAACAGTACCAGGCTAAAATTCAACATATGTCTGTGTCAGAGTTGTCACAGAAGACACCAGATGAGCAGCTTGGGTTTAGGTCTGTGTGAAAGGCTTCTAGAGACTAGCGTAGTAGTGTCCCAGACAAGTTTCCCATCTTCCTGAATCTCTGCTACACTTGCCACTGAATGGGACTAAACCAAACAGCAAAAACAAAACCAGAAACCACAGTTTTGCCCATTGAGGCTACACAGGAAGAAACAGAGAGGTTTCTAGCTTTTGACTTCAAAGGTCTAACTGAGTAGAGCATAGCCAAGCATCCAACCCAATTTATGGAAAATTAACTTTGCATATTTTATTGAAGGCTTTTGCCAAGACTGTTGCTATTTGTGACTCTCTTTACTTTTCTCAGATAATGATAGAAACCGTTATTGAAATATAATTTACGCACCCTAAAGTTCATCTGTGTGATATGTTCATAAGTTAGTAATTTACAGAGTTGTGTCAACTGTCACCATAATCTAAGGTCATTTCTACTATCCCCCACAAAGAAATCTTGAACCCATTAACCAGTTCAGTTCAATTCAGTTGCTCAGTCGTGTCCGACTCTTTGCGACCCCATGAATCGCAGCACGCCAGGCCTCCCTGTCCATCACCACCTCCCGCAGTTCACTCAGATTCACATCCATCGAGTCAGTGATGCCATCCAGCCATCTCATCCTCTGTCATCCCCTTCTCCTCCTGCCCCCAATCCCTCCCAGCATCAAAGTCTTTTCCAATGAGTCAACTCTTCACGTGAGGTAGCCAAAGTATTGGAGTTTCAGCTTTAGCATCATTCTTTCCAAAGAAATCCCAGGGCTCATCTCCTTCAGAATGGACTGGTTGGATCTCCTTGCAGTCCAAGGGACTCTCAAGAGTCTTCTCCAACACCACAGTTCAAAAGCATCAATTCTTCAGTGCTCAGCATTCTTCACAGTCCAACTCCGACATCCATACATGACTACTGGAAAAACCATAGCCTTGTAGTCACCACCTAAAGGAAATGGCAACCCACTTCAGTATTCTGGCCTGGAGAATCCCATGGACAGAGGAGCCTGGTGGGCTACAGTCCACGGGGTCACAAGGAGTCGGACATGACTGAGCGACTTCACTTCCCTTCAGCCCGCTCCACCAGTCCAGCCCTAGGCAACCACTAGTTTACTTTCTCTCTCTACAGATTTGCCTGTTCTGGATTTTTCATGTAAATGGAATCATGCAGTATGTGGTCTATTGTGACTGACTTCTTTGAGTATAGTATATCAGAGCTTCTATAAGTACTCTATTCCTTTTCATTGATAAATAATCATCCATTGTGTGGATTTGTTTATCCATTTGGTGTCATTCATTAGTTGATGGACATTTGGGTTGTCTCCACCTTTTGGCTGTTTTCAGTTATGCTGCTGTGAACATATGTGTACAAGTTTTTGCCTGGGAACATGTTGCATTTTTCTTGGGTACTTACCTAAGAATGGATTTGCTAGATCATATAGCAACTCTGTGTTTAATATTGATGAACTAATTTTATATCAATTTATCCCCCAAAGAACTTTTTCTTATCTTTTATTCTATTCTTTTTCAGTATTCACATTCCCCTATTTCTTTTTGTTCTCGTGTGAATTTTATTCTTCATCATTATCTCAGTTAATTCATTTCAGAAACATGTATTACATGCCTACTGCATACCAGTAACTATGTCAGGCTGTAGGGAGACTATGGTGAACTAGATGTTATTAATCTCACCATCTCGTGGGGGAGACAGAGAAGTACATAAGAATATTAAATTACTATGAGATATGGTATATTAGAGAAAATACATTGTGCTACAAGGTATCTATAGGTGAAATACTTGGGATTTCTGATTTAGTACTTAAGCAACTTAAGTTAAAGGATTTAAGGTATATCTCTGATTTCCGGTAGCTGGTATTCCCAGTTGTTAATGTTGTAGAGTCCAATTTTTGGTTTTTCTTTTCTCTACTAAATGCTTTATTTTTAAACTTTATTTTTTAATTGAAGGATAATTGCTTTACAGAATTTTGTTGGTTTCTGCCAAACATCAGCATGAGTCAGCCATAGGTATACATATGTCCCCTCCCTCTTGAACCTCCCTCCCATCTCCCTCCCTATAGAGTCCAGTTTTTATGCTGAGATTGCAAATATAGAGTTATATCAGGTGAATCACTTTAATTTTTAATAGATCACTGTAGTTCCATTTTATAATATAAATCTCATGCTGGGAAAGAACATGATACAATAATTGATAATAATTTTTGGAAACTAACTTTAAACATCCTTTAAAGTGTTTGCAAAGACAGTATGCTAGCATGGTGCCTGATAAACACTACATTTAAAAAAATAATGTTGAATGAATAAAAACTTATGTATATTTAAAAAACAAGAAATTGTCAACTCAGTAGTGAAACCAAGTAGAACCCTGTGGGGCCTTCCTGGGTACAAAGCTCCCTGTGTGTTTCCCATTTCTTGTTTGTTTAAAAAACCTCCCCTGAACTCCCAAGGACAGGCTCAAGCAGTTCATGATTAGAGTTACCGGACTCCTGGTTCCTCCTGAAAGGATATAAATAACAATCTGATGCATACCTTTGAGTTGCTCTGAAGAAACTAAGACCCCCATCCAGGTGCAGGAGAGTGACTGCCTGCTGACCCCAGACAGGTAGACCCCAGACTGGTTGGAACTAGAAGGCTGATGATTGAGATTACCTCCCTATAGAGTCCAGTTTTTATGCTGAGATTGCAAATATAGAGTTATATCAGGTGAATCACTTTAATTTTTAATAGATCACTGTAGTTCCATTTTATAATATAAATCTCATGCTGGGAAAGAACATGATACAATAATTGATAATAATTTTTGGAAACTAACTTTAAACATCCTTTAAAGTGTTTGCAAAGACAGTATGCTAGCATGGTGCCTGATAAACACTACATTTAAAAAAATAATGTTGAATGAATAAAAACTTATGTATATTTAAAAAACAAGAAATTGTCAACTCAGTAGTGAAACCAAGTAGAACCCTGTGGGGCCTTCCTGGGTACAAAGCTCCCTGTGTGTTTCCCATTTCTTGTTTGTTTAAAAAACCTCCCCTGAACTCCCAAGGACAGGCTCAAGCAGTTCATGATTAGAGTTACCGGACTCCTGGTTCCTCCTGAAAGGATATAAATAACAATCTGATGCATACCTTTGAGTTGCTCTGAAGAAACTAAGACCCCCATCCAGGTGCAGGAGAGTGACTGCCTGCTGACCCCAGACAGGTAGACCCCAGACTGGTTGGAACTAGAAGGCTGATGATTGAGATTCCTGAAACATCACGCTGTTACCTACCACCAATCAGTAGAAGGTCCGTGAACTAATCGCTCATCAGATGATCCCCTCTCATAACACTGTCTTTAAAACCCTTATTGAAAGGCTTTTGGGGAGTTTGAGTCTTTTGAGTACAAGCCGCACATTCTCCTTGCTCGGCCCTGCAATAAACCTTTATCTGCTCCAAACTCTGACATTTTGGTTTGATTGGCCTCACTGTGCATCAGGCACACAGACTTGCTGTTGACAGCGTAGGATCATCTTCCTTCCTTCTTTCCTTTACCTTTTGCCAGCATATAGCACAGGGCTGTATATACATACAGAAGATGAGCAGTAAATGAATAAAGGAATGAATTTTGTGGGTGAATTTCTAGTTTAGTGTTTTACTATGCAGAATGATTCAGAGTGAATTCAGCTGCAATACTTTTCTTTGATTTCTAGGACTTGTCACAAGGCTGCGATACCCAGTTAGCACAAAGGGGAAGAATGCACCAACCACGGCAGGATTCAGCTACGGTAACTCCTTTTGTAGTTGTGTGGGTAATTTTTCTTGTAAAGAACCCATTATCACAAGGCCAGTTCAGATGTGTAGAATCCCACAGAGTGGAACTGTCTTTATAGAAGTTTATAGTCTGAAATGTTAGATGATTATACTTAATAGCTGTAGTAACCCTAGGTTTTCTGTTTTCATCATTATTCATTATTTGGCAAAAAAAAAAACCCCTAAAAAACAAAAAACCTGCCTGTTTGTGAAAAAGAAGCATTACCATGTTGCTTCTAAATTATATCAAAGTCTTCCTGGTTCTCACCGGGCTTGGCTGGCTACTCACAGGAACGTAAAGATGGAGGTTAGTAGAGAAGAGATCCAACTTGATTGTCTTTGTGCTACTGGTGAAAGCCTTTGAAACATGTTAAACTCTTTCCAACTTGATGGACTTGGAAAAAAAAAAAAAAGGCCTGAAGGAGAAGAATGGTAAAGGAGGAGGTATTTGTTTAAAAAAAAAAAAAAAGAGTACCTTTAACTTTCAAGCTCCATTATTAGCTGATTATGCAGCATCTTCTTTCCTTCTTCAGTTCACTTTGCTTTTATTGTGACAGCTGAGAATGGGTCCATCGTCCCAGAGAGTAGAAAGCCACCTTCTGTAGTTTACATGCAGGTTGCAAGTCTGCTCTCTGTTTTAGTAACAGTATTAATTGTATAATTTTTAGATTGACTTTGGTTATAGTTTGTTTCTCACTGATTTCTACTGTGTTCTCTTGCTCAAATTTTAACCGCTTTCTCCTTCTGTCTCGCAGAAAAGTGGGAGATTAACCCTTCAGAGCTGACCTTTATGAGGGAGTTGGGGAGTGGACTGTTTGGAGTGGTGAGGCTTGGCAAGTGGCGAGCTCAGTACAAAGTAGCCATCAAAGCTATTCGGGAAGGAGCCATGTGTGAGGAAGACTTCATAGAAGAAGCTAAAGTGATGATGTAAGTTTCTGTGTTTTTTCCTGGTTCCCCTTTCTGTATTCAAAAGTGGCCCCTTGCCAGCTCATACCCCTGGTGGTTTCTTTCTCTGCAGTAACTCTCTGTATGCTTAACTTCCCTCCCAGGAAACTGACACACCCAAAGTTAGTACAACTTTATGGTGTATGCACACAGCAGAAACCCATTTACATTGTTACTGAGTTCATGGAGAGGGGATGCCTTCTGAATTTCCTCCGGCAGAGACAAGGCCATTTCAGTAAAGATATGCTGCTGAGCATGTGTCAAGATGTGTGTGAAGGGATGGAGTACCTGGAGAGAAACAGCTTCATCCACAGAGACCTGGTAATCATACCAACTGCTTTCCTGTCACTGGCCAAACTTCTTTGTAATCTGGGTCAGCAGCTCAGTTCAGTTCAGTCGCTCAGTGGTGCCTGACCCCTTGCAACTCATGGACTGTAGCATGCCAGACTTCCCTGTCCATCATCAGTTCCTGGAGCTTGCTCAAACTCCTGTCCATCGAGTCTGTGATGCCATCCAACCATCTCATCCCCTGTCGTCCCCTTCTCCTCCCACCTTCAATCTCTCCCAGCATCAGAGTCTTTTCCAATGAGTCAGTTCTTCGAATCCGGTGACCAAAATATTGGAGTTTCAGCTTCAACATCAGTCCTTCCAATGAATATTCAGGACTGATTTCCTTTAGGATTGACTGGTTGGATCTCCTTGCAGTCCAAGGGACTCTCAAGAGTCTTCTCCAGCACCACAATTCAAAAGCATCATTTCTTCAGCATGCAGCTTTTTTTATAGTCCAACTCTCACATCAATACATGACTACTGAAAAAACAATAGCTTGGACCAATCTACTGGAAAAACCGTAGCTTTGTCAGCAGACAAGCAATGATTTATTCATACCCAAGTTTTGTTCTCAACAGTATTTCACCAAGCTTCAACATCAGTCCTTCCAATGAATATTCAGGACTGATTTCCTTTAGGATTGACTGGTTGGATCTCCTTGCAGTCCAAGGGACTCTCAAGAGTCTTCTCCAGCACCACAATTCAAAAGCATCATTTCTTCAGCATGCAGCTTTTTTTATAGTCCAACTCTCACATCAATACATGACTACTGAAAAAACAATAGCTTGGACCAATCTACTGGAAAAACCGTAGCTTTGTCAGCAGACAAGCAATGATTTATTCATACCCAAGTTTTGTTCTCAACAGTATTTCACCATTATTTTTAAATGTGGTAAATTTAACTTGCCCAATAGTCTTAACAGAAAGATCTTATTAAATCTAATACATGTAGTATATATAGTTACAGTGGTCGTATTTCCAATTTAATAACCCTGCATTGATATTTGATCTTCACAAGAATCTCATGAGGTAGCCAGTGATAACAGGTTTTCTGACCACCATTGTCTTATATAAGAAAATGAGCATCATAGAAGTGAGATAATTTGCATATGGTGATAAATGGGAAAGTTAAGGGTTGACTCATCTTTTGACTTAATACTAAGGTCTTTTCTAGACTAGAAGCAGAAACTATTATATAACAAAAATCCTTCGGTTCATTTTCTTCATTGGGAAGAGATGGAGGGCCATGTTAATAACTCCAGAAAATATCAGTAATCTTTTACTGGTTCTAAATTATTATGATAGAGACACTTCTTGATTTTCCTCTGTCTTATTCTGTCTCCCTTTCTCCTCCATTCTTTTTTCTTTCTCTTTTTCTTCTCTGCCTATTATTGCCCAGTGTGTCTATTTTCAGTATGTTGGTAGAACTATTAGTTCCTGTTAAAGTAGTACTTTGGCCATCTCATGTGAAGAGTTGACTCATGGGAAGACTCTGATGCTGGGAGGGACTGGGGGCAGGAGGAGAAGGGGACAACAGAGGATGAGATGGCTGGATGGCATCACCGATTCGATGGACGTGAGTTTGGGTGAACTCCGGGAGTTGGTGATGGACAGGGAGGCCTGGTGTGCTGTGATTCATGGGGTCGCAAAGAGTCAGACACGACTGAGTGACTGAACTGAAATTGAAAGTATACAACACTCTATTATTAACTGTAGTAATCATGCTATGTCTTAGATACTCAGAACTTTTAACTGAAAGTTTGTACCCTTTGACCAACATCTCTTCATTTCCCCTATCCCCTAACCCCTGGCAGTCACCAGTATACTCTCTCTTTATTATAAAAGTTCTGTTCTTTTTTACCCCCGCTTAGATTCCATGTATAAGTGATACCATACAGTGTTTGTCTCTCTCTGACTGACCTTTTTCACTTGACATAGTTTATTCCAGATTCATCCACGTTGTTGCAACCAATGGGATTTCCTTCTTTTTTATGGTTGAATAATGTTCCATTCTGCATGCCTGTGTGTGTATATTTATATATGTGTGTGTGTGTGTATACATATATATATGTGTATATATATATATATATGTATGCACACACAGATGCACACACACACACATACACTACACATGCATGCAGAATGGATGTGTATACACACACACACACACACACACACACACACACCACATTGTCTTTATTCATTCACCCATTGATGGACACTTACATTGTTACCATATCCTGACTATTGTGAATAGTGTTGCTATGTATATGGGAGTGCAGATATTTCTTTCTAAGACACTAATTTTGTTTCCTTTGGATATATATTCATACGTGGGATTGCTGCTTCATATGGCAGTTCTATTTTTAATTTCTTGAGGAATCTCCATACTGCTTTCCATAGTGGCTGTACCAGTTTGCATTTCCACCAACAGCATACAAAGACTCCTCTTTTTCTACCTTTTATATTCCTTGCTAGTGTTTGTCATCTTGTGTTTTTGTTGGAGTCATTCTAGTAGGTGTGAAGTGATACTTCGTTGTAGTTTTGATTTGCATTCCCCTGATGGTTTGTGGTGTCGAGCCCCTTTTCGTGTATATGTTGACCATTTGTATGTCTTGTTCTTTGTTTGCTGTGCCATGTGGCATGCAGGATATTAGTTCCCTGACCAGGGGTTGAGTCCATGCTCCCTGCAGTGGAAGTGCAGAGTCCTATAGCAGTGGACCACCAGGGCATTCCCTGTGTGTCTTTTTTGATGAAATATGTATTCTGTCCTCTGCCTCTGCCCATTTTTCAATCAAATATTTGCTTTTTTTTTTTTTGCTATTGAGTTGAATGAGTTCCTTATTTATTTTAGATATTAACGCTTTATCAGATGAATGGTTTACAAATATTTTTTCCCAATCTGTGGTTTGCCTTTTCATTTTGTTGATTGTTTCCTTTGCTGTGAAAAAACTTTTCATTTTGGTGTAGCCCTAGTTAGTTAATTTGTGCTTTTGTTGCCCGTGCGTTGGTGTCATATCCAAAAGTTAATTTTGTGTATGGTGTAAGGTTAGGGTCCAAGTTCATCATGTTACATATGGATATTTGAATTTCCCAGCACCATTTGTGGAAGAGATTATCCTTTCCCTATTGTGTGTTCTTGGTGCCCATGTTAAAGATTATTTAACCATATATGTGTGGGTTTAGTTCTAGTTTCTCTATTTCTGTTCTGTTGGCCTGTGTTTCTCTTTTTGTGCCTGTACCATCCTGTTTTGATTACTGTATTTCTGTAATCTGGTTCAAAATCAGGAAGTGTGATACCTTCAGCTTTATTATTTTTCAAGATTCTTCTGGCTATTCAAGATCTTTTGTAGTTCCATATGAATTTTAGGATTATTTTTTCTGTTTCTTTGAAAAATGCAGTAGAATGTTGATTGGGGTGCATTTCATCTTTAGATAGTTTTAGGTAGTGTGGACATTTTGGCAGTATTAATTCTTCCACTCTGTGAACACAGGCCATCTTGCCACTTAATTGTGTCTTCTTCAGTTTCTTTCAGTCTTATAGTCTTATAGTTGTCAATGTACAAGTCTTTCAACTCCTTGGTTAAATTTATTCCTACATATGTTAATGTTTTTTGTACTATTGAAATTCACTTGGTGTCTTAATTTCTCTCAGTTCATTGTTAGTATATAGAAACAAAACTGATTTTTCTGTTTACTTTGTATCCTACAACTTTACTGAATTCTTTTGTTTTTCTAACAGTTTTTTAGTGGAGTCTTTATAGTTTTCTGTATATAAGATCATGTCATCTGCAAACAGCAACAGTCTTACTTTTCTATTCTAGTTTGGAGCCTTTTATTTTCTTTTCTCATCTTGTTCTGGCTAGGACTCCCAAGTACTGTGTTGAAAAGAGGTGACAGGAGTGGGCATCCTTGTCTTATTCTGGATCTTGAAGAAAATGCTTTTAGCTTTTCACCACTGAGTATGTTGTTAGCTGTGAGCTTATAATATATGTTTTTATTATGTTGAAGTATAGTATTTCTGTTAAGTACATTACTTCTAATTGTTGAGTTAAGTACATTACTTCTAATTTTTTAATCATGAACTCAAGGGATGTTAAGTTTTGTCAAATGCTTTTTCTGTGCCTATTGAGATAATCATTTTTATCCTTCCTTCTCTTAGTGTGGTTCCTCGCATTTTTTGATTTGCATACATTGAACTATCCGTGTGTCTCAGGATTAAATACCACTGGATCATAGCATGCAATCATTTTAAATGTGCTGTTGAATTCTGTTTGCTAATATTTTGTTGAGGATCTTTACATCTGTGTTCATCAGGGATATTGGCCTATAATTTTATTTTCTTGTGTCCTTATCCTGCTTTGGTGTTAGGGTAATGTCAACCTTATTAAATGAGATTGGAAGTGTACCTTTTAAAAATTTTTGGAAGAGCTAGAGAACTCAAATTTGGTGTTAATTCTTCTTTAAATGTTTGATAGAATTCACCAGTGAAATCATCTAGCCCTGGGCTTTTCTTTCACAAAACTTAAAAATTTTTTAATTTATTTTGGCTATACTGGGTCTTCATTGCTACACCTGGCTTTCTCTAACTGTGGTGACTAGAGGGTCTATTCTAGTTCCAGTGCATGGGCTTCTCATTGCAGTGGTTTCTGTTGTTGCAGAGCGTAGGCTTTAGGGCACGTGGCTTTAGAAGTTGCCGGGCAGGAGCTTTAGAGCACAGACTCGACACGTGTGGCACATGGGCTCAGTTGCATATGGCATGTGGGATCTTCCCGGACCAGGGATTGAACCCATGCCCCCTGCATTGGCAGGCGGATTCCCAATCACTGGACAAAACTTTTAAAGACTACATTTATGATAGGAGCGAAGGATTTTTCAAACTTGAAGATGTGAAAAGGCGGTGGGGTGGGATGAGGGTGGGGGGACTTCCCTGGTTAAGAATCTGTCTTGCAATACAGTGGACACTGGTTTGATCCTTGGTCGTGGAAAATCCACATGTTGCAGAGTAACTAAGCTTGAGTGCTGCAACTACTGAGCCCATGCTCTGGAGCTTGCACGTTGCAGCTATGGAGCCCAAGAACCCTAGAGTCTCAGAGTCCCGCAACAGGAGGAGCCACTGCAATAGGAAGCCTGTGCACCACCAGCTAGAGAGGACTCCCCACTTGCTGCAGCTAGAGAAAACCCATGCACAGCAGCAAAGACCCAGTGCAGCCAATAAATAAATAAATAAATAAATAAATAAAATTTAAAGGAAGATGTGATATGTGTAGCATTAGTTATTATTATTATGTGCAGTGATGATAAAGAACATCTCTTTTTCATATTGAAACTTGTGAACTTTAGCACCTTCCTCTTTCTTACACTTGTAAAACTGATGGAAATCTGTAGTCTACGTGGGTATGACAGATTACACCTCTTTATACATACCACATCTTGGTGAAGGCAATTTTGATATGCTTGTGCCTGTGATCAGTAGGGTATGTTTTTGTCATCCCTTAAGGAAGATTTTGATGGTTCTCTCTCCTGGGTGAGGAGTCTGGTGACCATCATGTAAAGGCACTATAGGGTATCTTTACAGGAAGATGGAGATAACCCAGAGAATGGGCATTAAGTAATACTATAAAAGAAACACTTAAAACACATTCAACAGGAAATAACCTCATTCTGAAGCATCGGGAAGAAAAATACATTTTTACCCTATGGCTTTAGCATTTTAAATGATTGTCATCATGTCCTCCTTCTGAGAGATACTATGTGTTGTTCCAAACTATTTTCTTGAACCTTGTAATCTTAAAGAATGGGCAAGAAAATTTAAATAATCTCGAATTGTATTTGTCATAAGTGAAAAAGCAAACTATATTATGCAGGGCTGTTCTTTGGACTGTTTGGGGTAGGGAAGACCAATCATTGAGCAAAAACCACTGGATAAAAGATTTTTCACCCATCACTGTGGTGGTTTTGTGTTATATAGCTCACCTAGTAAGAACCTGAATTAAGGACCTTAAGAGGTGTTGTGACTATCGATAAGAAAATCAGGTAATTTAATAAGAATAGCAAAAAGCTGGTTGACCCTTCTATTAGTCATTAGCGGTGACAGTTGGCAAAGATTATGTAATTGTGCCTTGTTTGCACATGAGACTTTTGACCTGTCTTTCTATCCATCCTTTCACATATATGTTGAAGACATTTCCATAGGGGTAAAAAAAAATTCATATAAGACACCTCTGCAAATGTTACTGGCTTACAGTAAATTTAATATACACAAAACTTATATTTTTCTATTTTTATTGAACTTTTTACACTAATATACCATTTTAATGTTGTTTTCCAGGCTGCCAGAAATTGTCTAGTAAATGAGGCAGGAATTGTGAAAGTGTCCGATTTCGGAATGGCTAGGTAAGACTGCGTATATGTGACCATTTTCTCTAAATTTGGGGTTAAATTAAGGCTGTGGCCTTTCCCTGTAAAGTACTTGACTTTTTCTTTGCAGTTTGTGTCAAATTCTTCCTCTAAAGCCTAGTTAAGAACCGTTTTGAAATATCTTTTGCTCCATTAGCAAAACATTAGAAGTACGCATCATTTTTGTACAGAGATTGATTTTTCTGCTTGTTAGTGTTTTTGATATGAGGTTAGAAAATAGATAATCTATATTTTGAAAAATTTATTTGCTGAATTTGTCTTTTTATTGTTAGCTTTTATTTTTTCTCAGGTAAACCGTTGAGAAATTATGATTCAGTGGTGCTTCATTTGAAGCAGTGGCAACCCACTCCAGTATTCTTGCCTGGAAAATCCCATGGATGGAGGAGCCTGGTGGGCTTCCGTCTATGGGGTCGCACAGAGTCAGGCACGACTGAAGCGACTTAGCAGGAGCAGCAGCAGCAGCAGTAATGCTTCATTATGTGGCTTTAGTTGATGTTCACATTAGTTCATAAAATTGATAAGCATGGAAATAATCTGTACTGATAAAGCAAAAAGGAAATCCTGTTAGCCATCCTGAGATAAAGATAAATGTATTAATAATAGTACTGTATCAGTTCAGTTCAGTTCAGTTCAGTTCAGCCGCTCAGCCGTGTTCGACTCTTTGCGACCCCATCAATCGCAGCACGCCAGGCCTCCCTGTTCACCACCATCTCCCGGAGTTCACTCAGACTCACGTCCATCGAGTCCGTGATGCCATCCAGCCATGTCATCCTCGGTCATCCCCTTCTGCTCCTGCCCGCAATCCCTCCCAGCATCAGTCTTTTCCAATGAGTCAACTCTTCGCATGAGGTGGCCAAATTACTGGAGTTTCAGCTTTAGGATCATTCCTTCCAAAGAAATCCCAGGGCTGATCTCCTTCAGAATGGATTGGTTGGATCTCCTTGCAGTCCAAGGGACTCTCAAGAGTCTTCCCCAACACCACAGTTCAAAAGCATCAATTCTTCAGCACTCAGCCTTCTTCACGGTCCAACTCTCACATCCATACATGACCACAGGGAAAACCATAGCCTTGACTAGACAGACCTTAGTCAGCAAAGTAATGTCTCTGCTTTTGAATATACTACCTAGGTTGGTCATAACTTTTCGTCCAAGGAGTAAGCGTCTTTTAATTTCATGGCTGCAATCACCATCTGCAGTGATTCTGGAGCCCAAAAAAATAAAGTCTGACACTGTTTCCACTGTTTCTCCATCTATTTCCCATGAAGTGATGGGACTGGATGCCATGATCTTCGTTTTCTGAATGTTGAGCTTTAAGCCAACTTTTTCACTCTCCTCTTTCACTTTCATCAAGAGGCTTTTTAACTCCTCTTCACTTTCTGCCATAAGGGTGGTGTCATCCACATATCTGAGGTTATTGATGTTTCTCCCAGCAATCTTGATTCCAGCTTGTGTTTCTTCCAGTCCAGCATTTCTCATGATGTACTCTGCATATAAGTTAAAGAAGCAGGAAGACAATATATAGCCTTGATGTACTCCTTTTCCTATTTGGAACCAGTCCAAATAGGACTGGTTGTTCCATGTCCAGTTCTAACTGTTGCTTCCTGACCTGCATACAGATTTCTCAAGAGGCAGGTTAGGTGGTCTGGTATTCCCATCTCTTTCAGAATTTTCCACAGTTTATTGTGATCGACACAGTCAAAGGCTTTGGCATAGTCAATAAAGTAGAAATAGATGTCTTTCTGAAACTCTCTTGCTTTTTCCATGATCCAGCGGATGCTGGCAATTTGATCTCTGGTTCCTCTGCCTTTTCTAAAACCATACCTTGTGTTAATCATTGTTAACCGTTCTCTCCACTAGGTGGTAGTATAGCCTGTTAAATATACAGCTTTCTTTTCTCCCTGGTGAGGATTAAATTTCTAGAATCTTTTGTTTTGATAGAAATGTGTTTGGGGTACAGTTTTTAGAATAGCCAAATCTGTAGTGTTTTTATTCTCCTAATTTTTTAAATTTTAGTAGTGTGTTATAAAGGACCTTTAAAAAGCATTTCATTTGTCTTTTCTTTCCCTCCTTCCTTCTTTTCATTCATTCATCTGTACGTGTGTGAGTGCTAAGTCAGTTCAGTATGTCCGACTCTTTGCGACCCTGTGGACTGGAGCCTGCCAAGCTTCTCTGTCCATGGGATTCTCCAGGCATCTGTACATCCATCCATAAAAAAATTAGGTGCCTGTGCTGCACTGGACACAACATTAGAGACTGAAGCCTAGCAGAGGCTAAGACATTCAAGTTCCTGCCCATGTGCAGCTTTAATTCAGGAGGAGAGAGAAGCATAAGACCTGGGAAGCACTAAGAGAGAGAAACAGCAGAGTGAGGTACCACCAGCACAGGGGTTCGCAAACACCAGCCTCCGGGCCACATCTGACCTGATACCTCTGTTTATACAACCTGAGCCACCCACGGTGTTCACATTTTTTTAATGGTCGGAAGAAAACTTTAAAAAATGTTATGACAT
This sequence comes from Madoqua kirkii, assembly GCA_006408675.1. Lineage (NCBI taxonomy): Eukaryota > Metazoa > Chordata > Mammalia > Artiodactyla > Bovidae > Madoqua > Madoqua kirkii. The sequence goes on along the minus strand of SJYC01070782.1, from coordinate 18,246 downwards.
GTGAAAATGATCTGAAAGCCCGATATCAGTGTCCATAAATATGATATTATTAGGACATAGACTCGTCTGTCTGCTTTCCCTCGACAAAGGCCCGCGAACCTGAAATATTCATGACCTGGCCTTTTACAGAAAACATTTGCCAGCCCTTGTGATAGTGATAAGCTGGGGTTGCTGGGGTGGTGGGTGCTGAGTGATGTGTGGGGTGGGGTGATGGTTACTCCTTTAGGACTATTGCTCTGGAAGCCTCTTTGAGACCAGGATATTTGCAAAGGGACTCAAAAGGTAGGCAGTAGTCAATTAGGTGAAAAATCTGACTGTAAAACAATCCAGGTGGTAAGGAACAGTGAGTGCAGAACCTTGAAATTAGGGATGAGTTTGGCCTGGTCGGGAGTCAAAAGAGGGTCAGGGTGGTTGGCCCACGGCCGGTGTGAGGAACAGTTACAAAGCAGGCAAAGCCAGGTCATACAGCCAGGTCTCTCTCTTAAGGAAACTCAAGCCAAGGGAGGTTTGAAAGCCATTACTGTCAGAAATGGGACCAGAACTGCCGACTCTCAGGAAGTAATGACCCAGTGCTCTTTGTTTTCATTCTGTGGAGACATTCTGTATCTGCCAGGGAGATCTCCAATTTCATACTTATTTTCATAGATGTCAGGCTTTCAGAAAAACCCGTGCTTTTGCATCAGTCCCTCTAAAACAGTGGTCCCCAACCTTTTTGGCAGGGACTACTTTCGTGGAAGGAAATTTTCCCATGGGCCTGGGGGTGGGGGATGATTTCAGGATGATTCAAGCACATTAGATTCAAGCAATTTATTTCTACTGTTATTACGTCAATTCCAGCTCAGATCATCAGGCATTAAATCTTAGAGGTTGGGAATCCTTGCTTCTAAAACACTCATTCCACACTCAATCCAAACTCTCTGACAGGCACCCACGGTGGCATTGTCAACATCTTTGTCTATACAGCAAGGGAAGTTTGTGCAAGTATTTGAATATTTTCCCATGGAGCGTGTATAAATTAACTTTATAAGTCCCTGTACGACATAAACACCTTCCTCTTGTAAATACATACTGAACACATAAAAAGGGCTGAAGAGCCCAGGTTTACCATCCCAATTAAGGATCCTCCCCAGGGGTAACTGGGGTTACCAGTTTGTGTGTGTCCTTCCGGAAGGACACAAGTATACTCCCATAGAAGAATTACGTGGTATTGTTTTGAGTGTGTGTGTATGGAGGAGGGATGTTGTGGTATATACACCACAGTGTACACACATCATTTTGCTCTTTTTATTTGCTGTAGTTTTAAGTGGTGCTCTGTGGAATCATGGGGGCAAAGGCACATGTTCCAAGCTCTTTGCACCACTTCCTTAGAGCAGCTCTGCTTTAGATGTTTTATAAATAGAACCTGTGGGTAAAACTTGGCTTATAGGACAAAACTGCTTATTTTAAAAAAAGGTTGCAAGCTTTTATTGTGTGCTGCCTCCACTGCCTTATAACAAAGAAAAACAGAAAAGTGAAAGTGCAGATAGAATGTTTCAGTGTTTCCATCTCAGGCACTCAGAGGAAGACAGCAATCGCAGAGGCGTGGCTGCAGAGGCAAGCTGCTTCAACCGGATGCTTGTTGGACTTCAATCAACTGTGTTTTGATTCTGGGGTGGGCACGGCGGGGGTGGGGGGGGGTATTAAAGAACCTGTACAAAATAGAGATCGTAACTCACTGTCTTACCCTAGGTATGTCCTGGATGATCAGTACACGAGTTCTTCTGGTGCTAAATTTCCTGTGAAGTGGTGTCCACCTGAGGTGTTTAATTATAGCCGCTTTAGCAGCAAATCAGATGTCTGGTCATTTGGTAAGACTCATGCTCCATTTCCCTGCAACTCTGCCCCGAAGAGGAAATGGGTGCATTGTTTGGCAATCCTTCTCGTCTTCCAGGTGTCTTAATGTGGGAAGTATTCACTGAAGGCAGAATGCCCTTTGAGAAAAACACCAACTATGAAGTGGTAACCATGGTTACCCGCGGCCACCGACTGCACCAGCCAAAGCTGGCCTCCAGATACGTATACGAGCTGATGCTGAGATGTTGGCAGGAGGTATAACATTTTGGGGGTGCTTTCTTCCTCAGTCTCTAAAGCATTCAGGGATCTGGGCTTGGTAGATTTTAGTTTAATGTGTGGGCATTATAGCCTCGTGAATGAGTGCACGCTTCACATGATTTCAGAGTCTTAAGTAGGAAGCTGCTCTTCTCAACTCGGTCTGAATAACAGGAAGAAGATGTGAAGATGTGGAGAACACTAATAATAAGATAGTCGATTCCGGCTGCCCCTTCCCTCCCAAGCGGGCATCCTGCCATGGTTGGGGACTCTGGGAACAAACCTGGAGAAGTCGCTCTTCTTTCAGTGGCCCTCTTGTGTTATTGAAATATTTACTCTTTCACCAGAGAGGCTTTCTTTCTCCAAGCCTCAAATTCCTCAGGTCTACTTACCATAGTCTTTGGAAGTTTTCCTTCTCCATGTGTTGAAATGTTACCTCATAAAGGAGACGGGCTGCCCTCGTGACGAATCTGCCTGCTGATGCAGGAGACGTGGGTTTGATCCCTGGGTCGGGAAGATCCCTTGGAGAAGGAAATGAGAAGCCACTCTAGTATTCTTGCCTGGAGAATCCCATGGAGAGAAGCCTGGCAGGCTACAGTCCCTGGGGTCGCAAGAGTCGGACCTGACTGACAGTTAAACAACAACAATGACAGAGGAGATTAGACACGCAAGTGACTTTTGGAAGATAACAGTGCATTAGCTCACACGTATTACGTGATAGGCACTGTGCTAAGTGCTTTCAATTAGGCCTCAAAGTAACCCTTTGAAGTTGGGATACATTGACCACAGTGTGGATGGGGGTACCATGTTAATGCCTGCCCCAGGCCACATTGCTGTAGAGAAAGAGAGTCCTGTCCAACTCCAAAGCCCATGCCCTCAGTCACTTGCTATCATTTGCTTCCTAAGAGCATTGATTGGGATGGGAAGAGGCCTTCTGGCCAAGAAGTGGCGCTGGCCGGGAGGGGACAGTGTGAGCAAAGATAGTGGTACTGGACGTAGTGTGTGTACACAAGGGTGGAGACTGTTCTGCCTGAGCATAGAGCCCAGGTGAGGGTTTTGTGGGAAATAAAACTGGGTAGCAAGGCCATGGGGGTGGGACAGGTTGTAGAGGGCACTGCAGGGTAGCAGGACTTGATTTTACAGGTAATTGGGATCCCCACTAGGTTCTGGAGTTGGATGCAAAAGCCGTGGGGCAGAAAGATTAGTGTAGCAGCAGCACACGCAGGATCAGTGAGACCTGATGGAGATGTATGTGGGCTCCGGTCCGGAAGCAAAGAGTCCCTCGCTCTGGGACACTGTGCCATCTGAGTTTGAGCAGTGAAAACTCATTTTGGGGATGAGTTCTGGAACCCACAGCTTCTCTCTGATTTTGAATTGTAGAAACCGGAGGGAAGGCCTTCCTTTGAAGATTTGCGCGCACGATAGATGAACTAGTTGAATGTGGAGAAACTTCTGGAAGATGAGTGGTGCTGTGACCGACGGCTTCCAGATTCCAAAGCACGAGGATGAAATGGCACTTTGTGGCAGACTCTTAATTTATTTAGCACTTGGACGGGTAGATTGTTTTACGTATAAAGTGGAAACACCTGACGCATTTGCTTCATGACCAGCCGTAGCTCTGGAACTGAATCTTCTGGATTAATGGAAATGCTGCCTTAGACACAGTGGTTAAAAGCACCCGCTTTTATTCATTCCACAAGTGCTAGAGTGCCCACTGTGGGCCAGGCACTGTACCCAGGCCCCCAGGGTCAGTCTACTTCTGGGGTGTACATGGGGTCATGTCCGCTGCTATCAGTGGGAGGCCAGGGTATTTGGGAGGAGGAAGGGCATCAGAGCTACAGTCCAGCCACCCATCTGCCCTGTGATTTCTCAAAAATCTGGGCCAGAGTATTGTCTAGAATGCGGGTTCTGGATGGATCAGTACCCGTCTTAGGTTCTGAAACATCTGTTTTCAAGATTGCCATTAGTATTTCATTAAAACATATTTGTATCATGTACATATTATAAATATATATAATATATAAAGTTATATATTTATAAGAAACATGAGTTGTCTTTTTTATTTAATTTTTATTGAGATATAGCTGATTTCATGAGTTGTCATTTAATTGAAAGATTTAATGCTGTAATACATGAGCCAACCTTCTTAGGATATGGATTGTCTTAATTCCTTTTCCCCCAAGGATAAAACATTCCCTACTGAAAAGGAATGTCTGGACCCTTCTATTGCTTGTGCCTGTTCCTTACTTGAGTAGCCATGTTTGGGGTGCCTGTCCAGTTTAAGCCCCCAGCAGGGTTTGTGCTGGGCTAAGTGGTCCTGTCCATGGTATCCACAGCTAATTGAAGTTGGATGGAAAATTGAACTGGGTTTCCCTGATGGCTCAGATGGTAAAGAATCTGCCTGCAATACAGGAGACCTGGGTTCGATCCCTGGGTTGGGAAGATCCCCTGGAGAAGGAGATGGCAACCCACTCCAGTATTCTTGCCTGGAGAATTCCATGGACAGAGGGCCCTAGAGGGCTATTATCCTTGGGATCACAAAGAGTTGAAAGGTCCTGAAAGGTCCTGTCCATGATATCCACAGCTAATTGGAGTTATATGGAGAATTGAACTCGGCCATTCAGTTAGTCTCTGTGTCCAAAACTCTGTCCCTGGACATAAATGCTGTGAGTGGAGGTGTACTCTGGAGCAGAAAGATCAGTGATGTTCAACACAATGCTTGTCCCCACTGCCTGCAAGATGCAGGAGCAAGCCAAGTTCTGGCAGGATCCAGGAAATAGCCAGGAATAATGGAGAGCATGGTGTACTAAGCTAACTCCCAGATGGTTTTCAGGAGGCCTGCTTGGACTTGAGTTCCCGTGTCAGAGAAATTTTCTATGATAGCTTCATAGTAGACCCTGAGATTGAGGTTATTTGAGTGGGTTTTTGCCCCGTATAATTTCTGACCAAAATGACATCTGATTTAGAACCTCATTTCTTCATGAGCCCGGGGAAAAGAAACACAGTCTCTATCATGAAAGCAAAGGCCATGTATTGCTCCACACTGGATTGTTGGTTTTGAAGGCATAGAAAGCCCATGTTTGGGGTGCCTGTCCAGTTTAAGCCCCCAGCAGGGTTTGTGCTGGGCTAAGTGGTCCTGTCCATGGTATCCACAGCTAATTGAAGTTGGATGGAAAATTGAACTGGGTTTCCCTGATGGCTCAGATGGTAAAGAATCTGCCTGCAATACAGGAGACCTGGGTTCGATCCCTGGGTTGGGAAGATCCCCTGGAGAAGGAGATGGCAACCCACTCCAGTATTCTTGCCTGGAGAATTCCATGGACAGAGGGCCCTAGAGGGCTATTATCCTTGGGATCACAAAGAGTTGAAAGGTCCTGAAAGGTCCTGTCCATGATATCCACAGCTAATTGGAGTTATATGGAGAATTGAACTCGGCCATTCAGTTAGTCTCTGTGTCCAAAACTCTGTCCCTGGACATAAATGCTGTGAGTGGAGGTGTACTCTGGAGCAGAAAGATCAGTGATGTTCAACACAATGCTTGTCCCCACTGCCTGCAAGATGCAGGAGCAAGCCAAGTTCTGGCAGGATCCAGGAAATAGCCAGGAATAATGGAGAGCATGGTGTACTAAGCTAACTCCCAGATGGTTTTCAGGAGGCCTGCTTGGACTTGAGTTCCCGTGTCAGAGAAATTTTCTATGATAGCTTCATAGTAGACCCTGAGATTGAGGTTATTTGAGTGGGTTTTTGCCCCGTATAATTTCTGACCAAAATGACATCTGATTTAGAACCTCATTTCTTCATGAGCCCGGGGAAAAGAAACACAGTCTCTATCATGAAAGCAAAGGCCATGTATTGCTCCACACTGGATTGTTGGTTTTGAAGGCATAGAAAGCCCAGGAGTACACAGGGGCTTTCTTCAGGAATTCATCTGCTCCAGGGGTCCTGGTCTTGACCCTGTTCTGTGCAGCATTGTGTGAACATTCCTTATGTAGCATTCACACAGTCATTTTTATTTGAAGAAGCTACTTAATGCCCAGCAGTGAGTTATCTTGACCAGCAACATCCTATGAACCTCCCCCAGGAATAACTGCAGAGGCTAAACCACAGTGTTGCCAAGGAAACAGCTCACAGGAGGGCAATGCTGGGTTCAGGAGTATACCTCTCTGGTCCCTAAGCAAGTAACAGGTCAGAAGATGAGCCCATGGCCTCAGAATAGCACAAATACTGTCCCTAGCTACCTGTTTCCTCTAGGACTCCCTGTTGACCTTGGGACATCAAAAAGGCACCTCTGTGGTTCGTATGTTTGAAGCACTAAAATGTCTTATTTATTTATGCGAGGCCCAAAGAAACCTGTGTACTGCAGGACTCGGGTTTCAAAGGATTTATTATGGCTCTTGCTTCCAAGAACGAGCTGAGGCCTCCATATTTAATTTTTTTTTTTAAACTACACACTCAGGACCCACTTCCTTTACCATCCTGCAAGTCTCATGAACAAGGGTGGGGCTGCTTCTATCACATGCCAGCTTATAGGGTACATGCCAGCTTGTTGGGACCCAGACAGAATGTCTTCTACATGTGACTTCTCATTTCCCTGTTTACTCTGAGGATCTAGAGGCAAGAGCAGGCAAAGTCAAGGTGAGTGACCCATCTACCCTCTTGTTGATGGCACTGACTTGAATACTGCAAGTGGTACTGTGTGCTATTTGTGCTAAGTCACTCAGTTGTGTCTGAGTCTGTGACCCCATGGACTGTAGCCCACCAGGCTCCTCTGTTCATAGGGATTTCTTCAGGCAAGAATACTGGAGTGGGTTGCCATGCCCTCCTCCAGGGGACCTTCCCGACCCAGGGATCAAACCCGGGTCTCGCAGTGGTACTGCTGCTGGGGCTGCTGCTACGTTGCTTCAGTTGTGTCCGACTCTGTGCGACCCCATAGACAGCAGCTCACCAGGCTCCCCCGTCCCTGGGGTTCTCCAAGCAAGAACACTGGAGTGGGTTGCCGTTTCCTTCTCCAATGCAGGAAAGTAAAAAGTGAAAGTGAAGTCGCTCAGTTGTGTCTGACTCTTTGCAACCCCATGGACTGCAGCCCACCAGGCTCCTCCATCCATGGGATTTTCCAGGCAAGAGTACTAGAGTGGAGTGCCATTGCCTTCTCCACGCAGTGGTGCTAGAACCATTTAATTGAAAAAGTGCTTAACTGTTTAAAAAAAATTATTATACATGTTGTATGTAGGGAAAAACAGGAGCTTTGAAGGAACACAAGCGGTGGCTGGCTTCTCTGAGCAGCACCTTCATATGACCCTGGAGAATCATCTTTCCAGTCTATTCAGTTCAGCTGCCTTCTGTCCTTCCCTGTTCCCTGTCTAATGGAAAAAAATAAAACATTTGTCCTAAGCCTTGTCACAGTCTGTCTCTTGCCTTCCTCCTCATCTTCCTGTTTAACCGTACCCCCATCGCACCAACATATGCATCTGTTAACTGTAGCTCATTCAGGGAGTTGGCTGCGCACAAGCTGTAGCCGACATTATAGTCCTTTTCACGTTTTTTTCCTTCCTTCCTTCCTTCCTTGCCTTGATGACTCCTGTGCCTCCCAGCCACATCGCGTGTTTCCCTTTTGACCTTGAGGAGCTGCATTGAAAGTGCTAGGTGGCTTTGATGAAAAAGGAGAAGCTATAACCCTCGCCCTAATAGTTGACGAATACTTTTGATGGGAAAGCAAGATTTGGCTACATTTAGGAACATCTTAAAAAACTTTAAATCATTCACTAGAACATTTTTTAAAAGTTTTAATATATATATATATAAAGCCCTAGCTGCAGCAAAAGAAGTAGAATAATCCACCCAGAATATGTAAAGAGGTCTTAATCTGTAGGAAATAGGAAGGGCCATGTGAATTTGCTGTGTCTTCAGTGCACTTGTTCCCTTTAGTTTACTTATTTTGTTTATTTTTCAGTGGGATACAGTGAAACTCCTAAGTGCATTTTTACCATTGATAATGTTACCACACCCCAGTTACCTGGGGATGGGTTGGTTTTCCCTCCTCCCCAGGGAATAAATTTTCTTCCGATGGTGCCGAAAAGTGTTAGTACTGAGCCGGAGGACAGAACATTCTAGACGTGGTCTTCAAAACTGACAGTCTAGTTCTGTTTCTGCCATGAACTGTGGCCCTTATCCCATCTGTGCCTCCATTTCCTCTTCTGTTCAGAGACAGACATTTGCATTCATGCTCTTTTTTAAGGTCCCTTTTACCCAAACCTTGTGACTTCTTGAAATGGTCTTTGGTGGGGTCACCCACACAGTCGGGAAGGAGGAGCGAACAGCAGCTACCCTCAGATCTGGATGGAGATTATTCAGCTTTCTCTTATATCGGCCATCAGGTTGTCATTCACACACTTCACTGAGGTTTTTAGAACAGGAAAATAGGTGGGGTTAACTTTGCCGTGAGAAACATCCTCGGTGAGCTATGATTTCAGTTAAAAGATGTGTTTTTGTGACAGGAGGATCGCTGGAGACCAGAAGGCTGTTTGTATGCGCCCCACATAAGGCGGCATGATTCTCTCCACCTGTAAGTAAGAGGCCTCGGGCCTTTATCTTCAGGGCTTGTTCTGGGCTTGGTTCTCACTCTTGAATTCCAGAAATTATGATGTTTGGAAGATAATTTCCCCAGATGTTGTGACAGGGTTTTGTTTGTTATTTGAATAAGCATGGTGATGATGTCATTTTAGAAAATATTCAGCCTTAAGAACACAAAAAACCCCCAAAATTCCTGTGTGTAGAAATGTGATCAGTTTGAAAAGTATTTGTTAGAATATTTAGTGTAGAGAACTGAGGGCAGAAGCCTAGGATACCAAGTTCTAGTTCAGGATTTGCTGCAACCTTAGGGGGTCACCTTTGGCAGCTTCTTTATGTGAGGTCCTCATCTGTACAGCAGGGACCCTCTTTTTTGCCTACCTCCCAACACAGTATAATAGAAAACAAGAAATTAAAATGACAGGTTTTTCATGAACTTAATTTTGGAATTGCTTTGGAGGACTATTCACTCCCATGTACAGGTTTTGGAAATGTGTATTAATTTATCTTGAAGACTCAGAGAGTCTTGTTATGCAAGAAATTAAAAACTGGGAAGAAAAACACTGATTTGAAACTAGATGACTATGAAAACTACGCTCAGTCACATCAGAATAAAGCAGTCAAGGCCAGCTGACAACAGTTTTTGCTGATTTTTTAACTGGCATTAGGAAAAATTGTTTGCAATTTTTAAAATATCATGGGTTTAAACTAAATCACCTCATAGGACTCGTTGATAAGATTTGTAAAAAAATAAAGTAAAATTATCCAGGCTATCCCACGTGTACTTACCTGAACTATAACTTACTGTCTGGAGCCACGCATAAAGATGGATGCCTGTTATCAGACTTACAGGCAAAGCAGAGGAAGCACTAAGAGCTAAGGATCAGTAACCTGTGTCCCCACCTCCCCCAGCGACAGGACAAAGATGAGCAGTGACTTAATAAGAACCTCTTATTAAAAGCCATGTGGGCATCTGTTCTTCATGTCTCCTGAGATCAGAACTAGAGAAAAGGCTATAAATAACAGGAAGGATTCAGTTATATATAAAATAAATAGTGAGGGTTGAGACAACGATTAGATTGCCCAAACGATTGAATAAGAGGTTGCCTATTTGTGGGGATATTTTGAGGATCATTCTGTCTGGTCTGGAAGGGCATAGGTTTGAGGAACTATCACTGTCCTTTCCAGCTTCTGATAATTTGATTGCATGGTGAGAATCACCGATTTATTTATTCTAACAAATTGCACTTAGATGTGGCTCTGTTTCCTCCTGGGTGAAGCAAATGAGTGTTTACTGCCAATGAGAGAAAACTGAGGGGTGCCCCAGGGTGTGCTGGTACCAACTGAAACCGTATTTCTAAGTGTTTGCTGGGCCACAGTCATTTGAGAAACACATTGGTTGTTTTAAGGGTTGTCACAGAAGTCTGGCCTCCTAGGCTGCTGCTGTGGGACAGGAGAAGGTGGAAGGTGAGTGTTGATCGTATAGACTGGTGGGCAGAGCCTGGGGGAGGTGCCAGGGCCCTGCTCCAGTGAGGGTCAGTTTGTGAAACAACAACTAACTGCTGCTTTGAGGACAGTCCCAACCCAGGGGAATTTTTAAGGTGCAGGGGCCAGGGAGAAATGCTGGGGGCTCATAAAGCTGACCACCGCCCTTCCCTTCCACCTCATCATCACCTCATTTCTCGTTTCTTTCCAGTTTGTAGAGTAGAAGGAAAAGTAATCTTTGAGTGCTTCTTAAGTCTTAGTGTGTCCAAAGTGTGCCTGGGATACTGCTAAGAGTCAGTTTTCTGGACTCATAATTTAATCGGGGGTGGGAGTGGCAAGGTAAGGACCCGTGATCATGCTACCTTTTCTGGGCCTCTGATTTCAAAGCCCCTCTTATTCCTTCTTGTTCCTCCTTGGGCCACCTGATGGAAAGAGCTGACTCACTGGAAAAGACCCTGATGCTGGGAAAGATTGAAGGCAGGAGGAGAAGGGGGCAACAGAAAAGAATGAGTTGGTTAGACAGCAGCATCGAGTCAATGGACATGAGTTTGAGCAAATTCCAGGAGACAGTGAAGGACAGGGAAGCCTGGCGTGCTGCAGTCCACGGGGTCACAAAGAGTCAGACATGACTGAGCAAACAAAAACTGAACAACAGCAACATTCCTCGTTGTATTTGAGTCCCACACGAACCCCTTTAAATTAATATTCTGTTATTTCTTTTCCAGTTAATATGAAGATAAGGAGGGTGGCTGATAGGCATCTCTAAGGTGGCCCAGTGATGCCTCCTCTTGCTGTCCACACCCCTGCATGATCCCTCTTCTCTAGTATGAATGGAGTATGGTAGCTGGGCTGGATAGAGTGTTCCTGGGAGATGAGCTTGGGGCAGACTGTAGCTTCTGTCTTAGTGCTCTCAGATTCCCTGTCTTTTGGAAATCCTACTGCCACACTGTGAGCCTTCTTGGACAGCCTATGGAGAATCCCCATCCCCATGAGCCATGCCACCAAAGCCAGCAACAGCCGTGTGAGTGAACTTGAAAGCGGATTCTCCAACTTAACCCAACTCCCCTTTACCACAATGTCACGAGCTTCGTGACCTTTTCGACTTGATTCAGAGGCACCCAGCAAAGCTGTGCCTGGACTCCCGACCCACAGAAACTGTGGGATGGCTTCTGCCTCTAGGTTTGGCATCCAACAATGAATAGCTAAATCAGTGGCAAAACCTAGGACAGCCATGGACCTAAAGAAGACCTGGCCAGTTTGCCTCAGGCTGGAGCTGGTCCTCTTTCTGAAAAATAGGCTCAGTATTAATATGGACACTAGAATACATGTCTTTCTTTTTGTTTCTAAATCGTTTCATTTTTATCCCCTCACAGCTGCATAAAAGCAATAATGCCCACAGCAGCCACTGCCTGGCACTGGGTTTGTGAGGTTTCCATGCTTTTTTGTGTGTGACCAGCAGATGCCCTGCTGTGCAGTGATGCCCACTGACCAGCATCTGTCTCCCCCCTGCCCTTGGAGAGCGTGGCCCAGTGCTGGCTGCCAGCGGGTCTAGTGGCCACCAAGCTGGCCAGATGTCTGGGTGTGATGTCCGTGAGCTGTTTGTGCACGTGGAGGTCACAGACCACAACCTCCTAGGAAACACTACTCTGAGACCTGGGGATGGAGGAGTTGTGTGCAGGATGCTTGCAAAGTCCTCTTCATGCTAACTCAGAACTGAGGAGGAATGAAGCCCTTTCCTGGAGCAAACAAGGGCTTCTGGAGCTGGAATGTTTGAATCCGGGGCTTTGCTGGCTAAAGCTGTGAATGGATGGTCTGTCAGTCTTCAGTGAGACTCCACCTTTTCCATCAGCATCTTTGCTCCCAGGACACTATTTCCCCTAATGCCCATTGCCCCATGCAGCTCCCTGAGCTTCCAGAGTCCCCTTGCCCTTTCCTTCACACAGCAGCCCCTCAGGCCCAGCCAGGCCAGCACTGTGCTTGTCCTCCACCCAGAGTATCAGCTACTGTCCCACGAGCTAGCTGCCTGTTTTCTATTAGAAACCAATGAATTCTCTAGTAACTTGAAGATTTAACAGACAGGATAATGCCCCAAAACCAGTTTGAGATCTAATACAGTCACTGACTTATTTTGTATATATAAATTTAAAAGACACTACCATCTCTGATGACTTATTTTTAGAAGAATGGAAACACACTGTTTCTTAATTCTGTGAAAGGAGTGTCCTTCTAATATCAGAGGAGGCGCACACACATAAGGAAAATGTAAGGTTTCAAATTCATAGAGCATCAACTCAGAATCGAGGCTATCTTTTAAATGTTTTAAAATTTAATTTTTATTTTATATTGGAGTATAGTTGATTTACAATGTGTTAGTTTCAGGTATACAGCAAAATGATTCAGTTATACATATATATCAACTTTTTTTTTTCAGATTCTCTTCCCATATAGATTATTACAGAATATTCAGTAAAAGTTCTCTGTGCTCTATATATACAGTAGGTTCCTGTTGATTATCTATTTTATATATAGTAGTATGTATATATGTATCTGAAACTCCTAATTTATCACACCCTCACCTTTTCCCTTTGGTGACCAGAAGTTTGTATCAAGGATAATGTTTTAAATTGAGTAAATATTTCTCTGAAAAACTCAGTGTGTTTCCCTCTTTGCCGGGGTCTAGCCCTTGCAGGATCTAGGAGAACCTGAAGGAAAAACGGCATCAGCGGATGATTTAGAGAGAGATAGGAAAGAATATTGTAGATAAGAAAATAGAGGAGAGAAAGAGGCTGATATTCCTTGGTTTACATGAAAAGCCAATAAAACTTCGAGACAAGAAGTTTGCCCTGTTCACAGAGGCCACAGGTGCCTTCCCAGTCTCCCGAGGGAGTGAAGACGCAGAACGTCTTCCCATTCAGGTCTTAGAAACCCGGGCAGATAAGTGAACGCAGGGAGCCTCTATGCTCCAAGGATCAGCCTGAAAAAGAGAGGGAGGGAGAGAGAGAGGGAAGACATGGTCGACACGAGGAGACCAAGCTACTTCAGTAGGCAAGGCCCACTAGCTTTATTTTTTAAAGGTACTTTTATACCTTGTCTTATACACAGAGGGAAATGAAAGATGCAAAGTCATACAGAGTCAGCCCAAACATTACAGCTGTTTTGTCTTTATTGAAACCAGGATTTTTTTCTGCAAACCTTTCCCGTAAACAATATTGTGTACATTATCTTCTGGTCTTGGAGGCCTGTGAACATTTTATGACCCTCTTTTGATAAAGGCTTTTCAAGCAGAAAGCTTATTTGCCCTTGAAATGTTTTTTCTTATATTTATAATCTATGTCAGCCTCAGAAAGTATTAAACAAGTTACATTTCTCACGGAGTAAAGGTGCAGTGAGTTACAAGAAAGAACCAATTAGCTCAAAAGTCTGATGTGGTTAATTTCAAGGCTACACTTGTTTTTCTTACATTCCAACTATGTTAACTAATGCACTCCCAGGTGTACAGTGGATAAGAGATACGGGAACGTAACAACAAGCATTGGCCAAGTAATGAAATCCTACATTAACACTACTCTAATAACTTTTAACTCTTTGAAAGGCTGTATGTTTTAGGCTTTCCGTGCCTCTCACAGTTGGGAGGCTGTAAATAATCACATGCGTAGCTGCAAGAATCTGGATATACCTGCCAAGCAAGCTAGAATGCTAACAGAGGGGTTTTGATTGGAATATTCCTCTCATGTCCAGGAGACTTAGCTATAGCCCTAAGTTAATTTTTTCCAAAGAAAGGTGGTCAGGAATAGCCTGTTAATGTCAGAGGAGTTGGTGAAAGTCATGAAGTAGTAAAACAGACAGATTCTGGTTTTGGGGTAGATGGTCGAGAAAGCCTAGGGAACCCATTGAGTCCTGAAGCCTTGCTTAACAGTTTTCTTCCACATGACCTTGTCATGGGTGGGATCTCCCGTGGCGGCTCCTGGCACCTCTTGTTTCCGCCCTCTCTTCCCCTTTCCTTCTCTTTCTATTTTCTTTTCTGTCTTTCCCTCATTGATGTGGATTCTTCGTTCGGTGAACAGAAAGCCTTTTTGTGGTGCCTGCTCAGAGGTAGAAATCCAAGCTAGAAAAAAGCTAGCTATGTGTCACACCTACCAGATGACATGGGGTTAAGTTCACTAAAATGTATCTGTCTTCAAAAGTCCCTTAATAGATCTGAAGTGGACTGTTAGGCGCTCAGTTGTGTCTGACTCTTTGCAAACCTTTACGCTGTAGCCCGCCAGACTCCTCTGTCCAAGGAATTCTCCAGGCAAGAATACTGGAGTGGGTTGCCATTTCCTTCTGCAGAGGATCTTTCCTACCCAGGGTATCAAACCCAGGTCTCCTGCATTGTAGGCAGATTCTTTACTGTCTGACCTACTGGGAAGTCCCAGAAATAGATCTCATGGTGGAAGTTTACTGCAGTCATGAAGAGGTGTGCCCTTTCTGTGAATTTCTGGGGTAAAAAATAAAGGTGGTTCTTATAGTGGACTTAGGAGGATCAGCTCCAATAGCCCAGAGCCGTTTTTCCAAAGCCAAAGTTTTCCAGACTTTGCCATTCCTGGAATTCACCTGTGAGTGCAGCTGCCCTAGAATTCCTGGTCCTAAAACCACAACCTGGATTGTGTGGGCTGAGCCACTAGCCTAGTCTTTGGCTCGAGGCAGCTCTTGAAATGAGCCAGTTATTCACGTTTTCGAATGAAAGTCACCAGCCATCTATTACCAGCAAAGTTGTTATAAGCAACCAGCCAGTTGTTATAAGCAAACTCAGGAGGAATGAGTTTCACTTGGCGCACTGATTCAAAATGAAACTCTGCCATCGGAAACGCCCGGGGATGAACGTGAGGTTAAACACAAACAAACCTGAAAACATTAGAAACGCGCCAGCTGTGCTTCCCAGACAGCAGTGGCCCAACAGCTCTGTGCTTGGGTTCATCTTTGCGACTGAGAGCCTCCGGGAGATGTTGTGAGAGTGGTGCTTCTCCCATTTGCTCCCTTCTAGCGCCCCCTGGTGGAAAACCGTCCCCAAACCGAGCCCTGCCGCAGCCCTGTGCGCAAAGCCAGAGGTGGAAAGAAGACTCGCGGATGGGAGAAGGGGGAGCAAGCCTTCACAGGAAAGAACGAGAACATCAAATAAAGTGAGAAGCCCAGCTCCCTTATCCATGAGAGACGTGCCAGTTCCTAAAGGTCACAGAGATTACGGCGGGATGCGATGCCCTTTTCCTGATTTGCTGGTACAAGATAGATAATTAAAGACATTTGCTGGGAAGCAAGAAGCAGATGAAAAAAACGGCGCAGATGTAAGCCTGGGAGAGAGGGAGCTCTGATTACTTCCAGCGATAATCCTCAACCCTGAGTATAACCTTCCAGCAGGCAAATAGTCACTGCCTGTCTCAGGGGTGTTTTAGATAGTCTCTGGCAAAGGCCAGGTATATGCATGAATTTCTGCCTAAATTGGAAATTTTACAAAGGCGCAAAAAGGCTTTCTCTTGGTAGGTTATTGAGAAAAATTTCAAAGAATAACTTCTGTAGTCACCGTGGGCATGTGGCGGTGACTTCGTTTACTCATTCACCTGGAAGACCTGTGATGCTGTAAATAGCAAATGACCATGAATCCAATAATCATTGTCATTTACTTTGGCATGAATCAACCCTTCAGTCTGTAAACAGACGTGCCAAGGGTCTTCAAGAGTCACGCCAAACAAGGATCATCAGGAAGCAGCTGGCTTTTACCGTTAGTTTTTCACTCACTCATTGGTAATTCACTGGGCAGCAGCTAGTCGCTAACAGCTGTTTTGTGCAGAACTGGAACCATAAACAAGGCAGAAGTGGGCCCCCCTGCTCACAGCTGTCCTTGGCCTTCAGCGGTGATAGAAGAAAACCTTATTGTGACTAAAGTCATGGCAGAGTAGTACCTTTATTGCACTTTATTGCAAGGCAGTTTCTTTGCTATTGAATGAGGACAAATAAATTTTTTTATTGGAGTATAGTTGTCTTACAAAGTTGTGTTAGTTTCTGCTGTACAGAAAAGTGAATCAGTTATATATATACATATATCCCGTATATGGATATTGGATTTCCTTCCCACTTATGTCACCACAGGGTATTTGGAGAGTTCCCTGTGCAATACAGTAGGTTCTCCTTAGTTATCTATTCTGTACGTAGCAGTGTATGTAGCAGCACCAATATCCCAATCCAGCCCACCTCCCTTCCCCCTCCTTGTTATCCATGTTTGTTCTCTACGTCTGTGTCTCTATTTCTGCTTTGCAAATCAAATGAATATTCCTGAATAATCTTCCTCCTAAATTTTAGGCTGCAGAAGAGAGTAAAGATAACTGAGAGATTGTTACTGGATTTATTATCCACTCTGCTAGTGTGTAGTCATGTATTATAAATTCAGCGAAGAGGGCAAGGCCTTTTCTTAGTCCCCAGATATTACGTTTGCTGACAAATACCAGCAATTTACCCTTTAAAGATCTATATATTTAAGGAAAAGACCCGATGCTGGGAAAGATAGAAAGCAAAAGAAGAAGGGTTTGGCAGAGGGTGAGATAATTAGATAGCATCACCTTACACAATGTGGTTGAGCCTCATTTAATTGGTTGAAGGCCTTAATAGAGCAAAGACTGATCTCCATTAAGCAAGAAAAAAGTGGGGCATCAGCCTGCCTCTGGACTCAAACTGCAGTTCTTCCCTGAGTCTCCAGTCTGCCTCATCAGATTTTGGACTCACCAGCCCTCATAACTGTGTGAGCCAATTCCTTAAATCAATCTCTCTCTCTGATCATCTTGATAAATAAGAGTGTCATGCCTACAGACATGAAACTGCCTTTAGAAGAAGCACTGCAGGGCATGTTTACTGTTACATCGATTTACTGTCATATCATTTACACCTTCTGGAGAGCTGTTTAGTTGGAAGAGGGCCCATTAGAGTCCTGAGTTGGGTAAATAGGGTAGAGAATGGACTCAGAACACAGGAGTTGGGGGACTGAAGGTCAGCTTTAACCTACTTAGCGTTCTTCCCATTCTATCTTCAGAGGGAGAACCACAGTCTGCTTCTGTCTGTTTAAATTCACTCCACCCTGTGAATACACAGTACATGAGTGAGTTTTAGGAAGCTGAGTGATGGGAAAGGTGAGAAATTAACTGGCTAACTGCTCTGTTCTAGGCATTCCCCTTTGCTATCTTAGGCAATCTTCTCATCCACAAGAAGAGACTCATCATTACACTCATGGACTCAACCAAACTCTGTGGGCTTTTATTTGTGCTGGGTTGCTTTTTAGGTATGTGGCTTTGGACAAATTACCGAACCTCTCTGTTATTCAGTTTCTTCTGTGCAATGGGGATAATAACTTTCAGTTCAGTTCAGTCACTCAGTCGTGTCCGACTCTTTGCGACCCCATGAGCTGCAGCACGCCAGGCCTCCCTATCCAACACCAACTCCCGGAGCCCACCCAAACTCGTGTCCATTGAGTCGATGATGCCATCCAACCATCTCATCCTCTGTTGTCCCCTTCTCCTCCTGCCCTCAATCTTTCCCAGCATCAGGATCTTTTCCAATGAGTGAGCTCTTCACATCAGGTGGCCAAAGTATTGGAGTTTCAGCTTCAACATCAGATCTTCCAATGAACACCCTGGACTGATCTCCTTTAGGAGAGATTGGTTGGATCTCCTTGCAGTTCAAGGGACTCTCACGAGTCTTCTCCAACACCACAGTTCAAAAGCATCAATTCTTCAGCACTCAGCTTTCTTTATAGTCCATCTCTCATATCCATACACGACCACTGGAAAAACCATAGCCTTGACTAGACGGACCTTTGTTGACAAAGTAATGTCTCTGCTTTTGAATATGCTATCTAGGTTGGTCATAACTTTCCTTCCAAGGAGTAAGCGTCTTTTAATTTCATGGCTGCAGTCACCATCTGCAGTGATTTTGGAGCCGAGAAAAACAAAGTCTGACACTGTTTCCACTGTTTCCCCATCTATTTCCCATGCAGTGATGGGACCAGATGCCATGATCTTCGTTTTCTGAATGTTGAGCTTTAAGCCAACCTTTTCACTCTCCACTTTCACTTTCATCAAGAGG
>SJYC01070781.1:0-30898 GCA_006408675.1 Madoqua kirkii | reverse complement strand
CTGTTTCCCCATCTATTTCCCATGAAGTGATGGGAACAGATGCCATGATCTTCGTTTTCTGAATGTTGAGCTTTAAGCCAACCTTTTCACTCTCCACTTTCACTTTCATCAAGAGGCTTTTTAGCCCCTCTTCACTTTCTGCCATAAGAGTGGTGTCATCTGCATATCTGAGGTTATTGATATTTCTCCCAGCAATCTTGATTCCAGCTTGTGTTTCTTCCAGTCCAGCATTTCTCATGATGTACACTCCATATAAGTTAAATAAGCAGGGTGGCAATATACAGCCTTGACGTACTCCTTTTCCTATTTGAAACCAGTCTGTTGTTCCATGTCCAGTTCTAACTGTTGCTTCCTGGACTGCATACAGACTTCTCAAGAGGCAGGTGGTCTGATATTTCCATCTCTTTCAGAATTTTCCACAATTTATTGTGATCCACACAGTCAAAGGCTTTGGCATAGTCAATAAAGCAGAAATAGATATTTTTTCTGGAACTCTCTTGCTTTTTCCATTATCCAGCAGATGTTGGCAATTTGATCTCTGGTTCCTCTACCATTTCTAAAACCACCTTGAACATCTGGAATTTCACAGTTCACGTATTGTTGAAGCCTGGCTTGGAGAATTTTGAGCATTACTTTACTAGCGTGTGAGATGAGTGCAATTGTGTGGTAGTTTGAGCATTCTTTGGCATTGCCTTTCTTTGAGATTGGATTGAACACTGACCTGTTCCATTCCTGTGGCCACTGCTGAGTTTTCCAAATTTGCTGGCATATTGTGTGCAGCACTTTCACAGAATCATCTTTTTAGGATTTGAAATAGCTCAACTGGAATGCCATCACTTTCACTAGCTTTGTTTGTAGTGATGCTTTCTAAGGCCCACTTGACCTCACTTTCCAGGATGTCTGGCTCTAGATAAGTGATCACACCATCGTGATTATCCAAGTTGTGAAGATCTTTTTTGTACAGTTCTTCTGTGTATTCTTGCCATCTCTTCTTAATATCTTCTGCTTCTGTTAGGTCCAGACCATTTCTGTCCTTTATCGAGCCCATCTTTGCATGAAATTTTCCCTTGTTATCTCCAATTTTCTTGAAGAGATCTCTAGTCTTTCCCATTCTGTTCTTTTCCTCTATTTCTTTGAATTGATTGCTGAAGAAGGCTTTCTTATCTCTTCTTGCTATTCTTTGGCACTCTGTATTTAGACGCTTATAACTTTCCTTTTATCCTTGGCTTTTGGCTTCTCTTCTTTTCACAGCTATTTCTAAGGCCTCCCCAGACAGCCATTTTGCTTTTTTGCATTTCTTTTCCATCGGGATGGTCTTGATCCCTGTCTCCTGTACAGTGTCACAAACCTCATTCCATAGTTCATCAGGCACTCTATCTATCAGATGTAGGCCCTTAAATCTATTTCTCACTTCCACTGTATAACCATAAGGGATTAGATTTAGGTCATACCTGAATGATCCTGTGGTTTTCCCTACTTTCTTCAACTTCAGTCTGAATTTGGTAATAAGGACTTCATGATCTGAGCCACAATCAGCTCCTGGTCTTGTTTTTGTTGACTGTATAGAGCTTCTCCATCTTTTGCTGCAGAGAATATAATCAATCCAATTTCAGTGTTGACCATCTGGTGATGTCCATGTGCAGAGTCTTCTCTTATGTTGTTGGAAGAGGGTATTTGCTATGACCAATGCATTTTCTTGGCAAAATATGTCTTTGCCCTACTTCATTCTGCATTCCAAGGCCAAATTTGCCTGTTACTCCAGGTGTTTCTTGACTTCCTACTTTTGCATTCCAGTCCCCTATAATGAAAAGGACATCTTTTTTGAGTGTTAGTTCTAAAAGGTCTTGTAGGTCTTCATAGTGCATTCAACTTCAGCTTCTTTAGCGTTACTGATTGGGGCATAGAGTTGGATTACTGTGAGACTCCCCCATACATGTGTTTAAATCTGGCTTAGGATATCTCATTAGATTAGTACAATGGGAAGCGCTCTCTGCCAAACAATTTTCCATTATAATGTTTAACTGACCAATGCGCTCATGAGGGAATGCAGATTCTGGAATAAATCCAAAAGATTTTTTTTTGTTTGTTTTCCAAACAAGTAAAATGTCATTTTGATTTTTAATTGTCCAGTGCTAGTAACAGTCATTCTGTGGACATGAGGTGAGGTGGGGAACTTGGTTGGGATCCATGTGCATTTCTCAGGACACTGCTGAAACACCAACTCCTTTATCTGAAAGTGCATTGGTAAGCAAGAACTAGCATAATTAAAAGGATATTTGAATCTGCTTCAATTTTTTAAATAAAATGTACAAAATTATGAATTTTCAATATTCTTAGCAGCAAATAATGTGTGACCCACTAGAATGTAGGTGTGTACAGATTAGTCTGGACTCTGTCACACTGAGGTATATACTCCTGAGCATCAGCTCACTGCATTCTTCAGGGCCTCAACAGCCAGTGTTTGAGCCCCTGCACATCTCTGAGAACTTATTCAGGGGCAAGGGACTGTTCCTGAATAGAACACACCAGGTGCTTCTGATTGTGGCTTAAACAATTTGGAGGACCACTATTTGATGTATTCCTTCAAAGGCTGGAAGCTACTGTTAACTAATTAAATAAATAGCAGTCTAATGTGCAACTGTTTAAGGAGGCTTCCTGTGTGACTGTTCACAACTCCCTCTCTCTCTGCAAAAATACCAAGACTTCATTTGAAATGGAGAAAAAAGAATATCTCAAAAATTGTCAACTTCAGCTCTCATAAAAAGACTTGGAAATCTCTAACATTTGAAAGACATATAGAAGTGACAAATGCATTAAGTAACCTTTGTTGCCATTTATCATAGGACTAAATTTGCAACAAGTAGTCAGCAATTTTCCTAGCAAGTTTTTCTATACACTATTACTCTTATTTAAATAACTATAACTAGGAGGATACTGCTGCTGCTAAGTCGCTTCAGTCGTGTCCGACTCTGCGCGACCCCATAGATGGCAGCCCACCAGGCTCCCCAATCCGTGGGATTCTCCAGGCAAGAACACTGGAGTGGGTTGCGATTTCCTTCTCCAATGCATGAAAGTGAAAAGTGAAAGTGAAGTCGCTCAGTCTAGTGGTTACAAAATAGCCTAACTATAATCAAACTGTTCCTAGTTATAGTAAGGAAACATAGGAGGATGACCATCTTGCTAATGTCATGATTTTCTATAATGGTATAGTTATTCTAGTATATGTATGTAGTCATTAAAAGATGCACATTTACAAATAGCCTAACTATAATCAAACTGTTCCTAGTTATAGTAAGGAAACATAGGAGGATGACCATCTTGCTAATGTCATGATTTTCTATAATGGTATAGTTATTCTAGTATATGTATGTAGTCATTAAAAGATGCACGTGATGCAAAAGGAATGGTCTGGCTTTTGGTATTAGGTGAGCATAGATTTTAAAGCACTTCACCTGCTGAATAACCTGTGGTCTTGTAGGTCTCAGAGTCCATATTTATGTAAGAGAATAATAACAACTCCAGTTCACATGTTGCCCTTGATGACTTTTTATAAACATTTCTTTTACTTCACTCCCCTTTTGCCATAATGTTCATATAGACATAAATAACAAATATATTTCTCAAGAAACAGGTTCCTATAACTTCCAGCCCCCATCTCTGATTAATTTTTAAAGTCACAGCTTAAATTTACCCTCAAGCTTTTTTTACTTAAGTAGAAGTTTTGAAGGCACAAACATATTTTCAGAAGGTAGACTTGTTCTTTGTGGAGTGAAACTACAAAGGCTTTAGGAGTCTTTTGTTTTGTTTCACTTGTTTATAGAGGGGAAGAGGGGATTCGGTGGCAACTCTCATTCTTTAGAAAGTCAGTCATTATTTCTGAGGTTGAATGGGCCAAAGCTTGTCTCTTCAAGCTTTCTTTTGGACTCTCATCCACAATGTCTAGAAGGTGTTCTTTGTTCATATTGCAACTTACCAATTAAGGCTATATGACAAATTTTCAAAGTACATGGCTTCCTGCTCCTAAATGGGCATCGACACTTGCCCTTCAGCCTTGATCTTTCCTCTTGCAGGTAAAAACAGAAAAGATGGAGAGAAAAACATGGTGGATCCTTTTCTCCCCGTCTGTGCAAGCCTGCCTCCAACCTGGTGATCGCTGACACTCACTATTTGTGTGAAAACTTTTTTTTTAACACACTACACTAGATTTTACTAATTAGTTCAATAATGTAGCTTCTGACGTTCCCCCTGCCAAAATCCAATTCCTAGAGGATTTTTTCCTTTTGAACACCTAAACATACTTTGAACAGAGAGATACTTGAAAATAATTATATAGCTTTACTAATATCTGAAAACTGTCTGTTGAACTAACCCAGTACATCATATGATGGCCAAGTAAAATTTTTGTGTTTTCGTGTCCTGTCTTTCTCAGAAATTAGCTCATTATCTGAAAAAAATATGAAAAATTGGTGAATTATAATACAAGAGTATAGCCACTGAATGGACTGTTTGATTTACCCAAGCAGATAATGAACAATCCTGTTGTCAAATTCACTAACGAGTCATCTTAATTAGGATGTAAGCTAAGGGGCATTATTCCAGTGGCTTTCTGTACCCTGGTTCCATACATATAATTTGGCAAAAAAAGACGTAAAGCAGCAAGAAACCACTGAAGCCTGCTCATGGCCCTGTAGGGTTTTTGGAACAATTCCTGGAATTGGGAAGTGAAACTGGACAGCATGTGGAGAAAACTGTCATCTCAGTAGCTAGATTTCAGTGAAGATAACAAAGTGATTAACAGCATGTATACATATTTAATTGTTAACTCCTAGCATCAGCCCTCTTGGATCTTTATTTTGAAAGGAAGGCCAAGACTTTTTGGAAGGACATGGGTAGAAATGAGAGAGTAATTTTGGAACTGCTTAAATTTCATTATTTGAAAATATTTTCCTTTCCCCCCTTTGGTCAAACAAACATGCTTAAAATGTGTATTTCTCTAACCATTGTTAGAGATTAAACTACCCTACTCCCATTTAATATTCTGCTTCATCTTAATACAGCCTTATGCTTCAACAATACCACACATCAATTTGTGTTATATTACCTTATGATAAAGCAGTTGCCTTAACTAATTTTCAGAGCAAGAACAGTCTTGTAGTAAAAAAGGGACTTTAGTTGATGTATTTTTGTAAGGAGAAGCCACCTGTCTTAATATAACTGATGTTCTTTCAGCATTGTTATTTTCAGATTATTTTATTTTAAAAGGGACAATAATTTACACTGAACTTTTCATTAAGCTTTTCATTGACATTTAGCATTCAAACTTTTCGTTAAGATTTACTATTTTAGTAAAAATAAACCATGAACCACGGGATAAGATATTATATGTGATGGTTTGCTCTTAATTGCTTACTGAGCAATTACAAGTAGAAATAGAATGACATTGGGATATGTTTCCTGTTTAGTGTCAAGGCTTATATTAAATGTGTGTTATGTGGAGTGGAATCCCAGAAGGACCAACAGTATGTTGGATCCAATTCCAGCCACAGTTGTTTAGAAAGCCAGTCAGTGTTTAAGCAGAAGAAAGTGCATTAAGGTTTTAGGCTAAGTATTGTCACTGACTCATGATGCTTGAGTACTATGCATCCTGTTTAATCTTGGAGGATCCCAGTTTCAAATCTTCTATTCCACTTGACTTAAGTGCAAATGAGTCTCAATTATTGATGGAATGAATAATGGGATACATGTGTCTTTTTCATTTTACAATAGCTAGAACATGGAAGCAACCTAAATGTCCATTGACAGATGAATGGATAAAGAAGTTGTGGTACACATACACAATGGAATATTACTCAGCCGTAGAAAGGAATACCTTTGAGTCAGTTTTAATGAGGTAGATGAACCTAGAACCTATTATACAGAGTGAAGTAAGTCAGAAAGAGAAAGATAAATACTGTATTCTAACACATATATACAGAATCTAGAAAAATAGCAATGAAGAATTTATTTACAGGGCAACAATAGAAAAACAGATATAGAAAATGAACTTATGGACATGGAGAGAGGGGAGGAGAGGGTGAATGTATGTAAAGGGTAACATGGAAACTTACATTACCATATGCAACATAGATAGCCAACAGGAGTTTGCTGTATGGCTCAGGAAACTCAAACAGGGGCTCTGTATCAATCTAGAGGGATGGGATAGGGAGGGATATGGGAGAGAGGTTCAAAAGGGAGGGGGAATATGTATAGCTATGGCTGATTCATGTTGAGGTTTGACAGAAAACACCAAAAGTCTGTAAAGCAATTATCCTTCAGTGAAAAAATAAATAAAAAAATATTGATGGAGAAAATATAGTCAACTTATAATGTATGAACATCATTTTGAAAAAAAGTTTTCCTCTGTTTTCCCTCAAATGCCTAAAAACTGTTTCACAGAGTGTTACTACCTTCCCAAAGAAGAAATGATGGAATTGAGAAATAATTGTATTTCTGTTCATTTTTTCTTTCTAATTACCTTATATATGAAAGAGACTGAGTGGAAATCACATCTGTATTTTATTCATACATAGGTTGTTTTTTTTTTTTCTAAAAAACTGGTAAATTTCAGGAAAGATGAACAAATACTTTTACAATAATAAAAACAAAACTTTAGGATGTAATACAGTAGGAATTTATATGATGTATTTATGTGATGTATTTATCATCATTTATCTGAGTTAACATCACAAAAAAGATATAAAAAGCTATAATCAATGTAACATAGCTTTTTATCATTTTACCAAAATGCACACTAATGCCCAAGTAATTCATATTCTCCACAACACAAAGGTCTCTAAAGGAAAGCTGTCAAGGCCATTTTTTAATTTGAATCTGGTAATATTGTTTTTAAATGACTGTTTTCACTGTAGTAAACGAAAAGCCTCATAGCGAATCAGTTGTTTTCAAATCTTAGCTTTACCATTTGCTAGCTGGATGACTGTGGTTATTTTATTTAATCTCTTCATGTCTGGATTTCCTCATCTATTAAGGAGTGAAAATAATGTGCTTACATTTTAGAGTTATTTGTAAGAATTATAAAAGACTCAGATATAATAAGGATTTACTAAAATATGTTACTTTGTTTGCTGGTAGTCAGTGATTTAATGGTAAATACATTGAGAACCTAGGCAAACTTTGGAAAAGTGAGTGTGGATATGGCCAGTGAGATTTCACCGAACCACAGAAGGTGCTTCATGACCACTCTGGCTACGTCCAGAAGGATGTTCAGTTTCTAAATGCCTGCCTTTGTGCTGAGGATCTAGTGGCTGCATTATTTTACTTTCTGCCACAGCACTTTCTCTCCATTTTGAACAGAAAAATGGAGCAAGTAACATGAGCTACACTGCTTAGAAAACCTTGCTCCTGGGAGGCAGTGCAAGGCTGACCAAGTTTCTCTCCACAGCACCGCTCTAGCTTTGCTGCATCCTGGTTCCTTTGTACACACTAGAGGGCCTCCACATGACCAGTTTTCCTCATCTCCAAAATATTTACCGGAAACACCTTAATTTTGAGTGGAAAGAACTGGTGTTTACCAGAACAATCTGATAAACAGATCCTTGTTAATTATTATACAAGTATTAATCCTGTCCAATAGCCCAGATGTGCAGAAAGCTCTTACAGGTGTAACAATGATAGTATTTTTTTTTTTCTAAAAAACTGGTAAATTTCAGGAAAGATGAACAAATACTTTTACAATAATAAAAACAAAACTTTAGGATGTAATACAGTAGGAATTTATATGATGTATTTATGTGATGTATTTATCATCATTTATCTGAGTTAACATCACAAAAAAGATATAAAAAGCTATAATCAATGTAACATAGCTTTTTATCATTTTACCAAAATGCACACTAATGCCCAAGTAATTCATATTCTCCACAACACAAAGGTCTCTAAAGGAAAGCTGTCAAGGCCATTTTTTAATTTGAATCTGGTAATATTGTTTTTAAATGACTGTTTTCACTGTAGTAAACGAAAAGCCTCATAGCGAATCAGTTGTTTTCAAATCTTAGCTTTACCATTTGCTAGCTGGATGACTGTGGTTATTTTATTTAATCTCTTCATGTCTGGATTTCCTCATCTATTAAGGAGTGAAAATAATGTGCTTACATTTTAGAGTTATTTGTAAGAATTATAAAAGACTCAGATATAATAAGGATTTACTAAAATATGTTACTTTGTTTGCTGGTAGTCAGTGATTTAATGGTAAATACATTGAGAACCTAGGCAAACTTTGGAAAAGTGAGTGTGGATATGGCCAGTGAGATTTCACCGAACCACAGAAGGTGCTTCATGACCACTCTGGCTACGTCCAGAAGGATGTTCAGTTTCTAAATGCCTGCCTTTGTGCTGAGGATCTAGTGGCTGCATTATTTTACTTTCTGCCACAGCACTTTCTCTCCATTTTGAACAGAAAAATGGAGCAAGTAACATGAGCTACACTGCTTAGAAAACCTTGCTCCTGGGAGGCAGTGCAAGGCTGACCAAGTTTCTCTCCACAGCACCGCTCTAGCTTTGCTGCATCCTGGTTCCTTTGTACACACTAGAGGGCCTCCACATGACCAGTTTTCCTCATCTCCAAAATATTTACCGGAAACACCTTAGTTTTGAGTGGAAAGAACTGGTGTTTACCAGAACAATCTGATAAACAGATCCTTGTTAATTATTATACAAGTATTAATCCTGTCCAATAGCCCAGATGTGCAGAAAGCTCTTACAGGTGTAACAATGATAGTATTAAAGCTAAAATTTACTAAGGGCTTTCTGTAGACAGGATTAGCACTACATTCCTAAAGGATTTTTATTTTGATCCTAACAACAATCTGGTCAATTTTTATTACTCCTATTTTATATATGAGAAAATGAAAGCTTAGTCAATTTGATAAACTTGCCCAAGATAAATCAAGGCACTGAATTTAAAGTCAAGCCTTTTTTAACTCTAAAATCTCTGTTCTTTGTAGTATATTTCCTCTCAGGTATTTCCTATGGGATATTTGTATTTAATTACTACATGGAAAAAAATCTACTTGGTAAATTAATACCGAGTTATATTGCCACACTATGGTTTTGGGGTTATCAACCAACTCCTTTCCATTTATTTTCTCAATTTCACCTTCTTAATGCAATACAGTTTCAGAGCAAATGAAAGAATGGAAATTGTATTTTGTATAACTGTTATGTTTACAGAGCTCTGAACGTCAATGTGATAAATGTATTTATGTCTTCATCAAATATTTATTAAGAAGGGTCATTATAGGCCAGGCATATATCAGAGAAAGAAATGCATAAATATAATTACAGCCTTTTGCTTCATATTGTTCCTCAGTGAATGGGATGAATTATTATGCATATAATGCCCCAATTAATACATTATTAATATGCAGCTTTAACCTGACCTTTCCAAAAGTCATTCATTTGCCATCCGAAAATTTCAGAGAGTAACAGTGGGGAAATGATTTACACCTTAATGATAAAAAACTAACCTATGGCAATTTTGCCTTAAATTCCCTTTAACATTTTCCTTATACTCAGAAAAAGTGTATGAATGCCTGCACTATAAGACTTTCTCTTTTTTTTAAAAAATATAGTTTTTAATTTTTCATTTCTAAATTTAATTTTAATACTCTGAAATATTCCACTCAGTAATTGACTTGGGCTCATGCTTTATGTGAAGTAGGGAACATTGTGGTTCTGATCAAGAATGTGTATTGTTTTTCAATGTGGTCTTTACATATAGAAAATGCAACATGTTCTTTCTGAATATCAAATGTGGTTTATATAATTTATGTGGCTATTTTCCTTAATTTTGGATGGCATATTATTGTTACTTTTAATTAACATCAGTAAGTATAAAAATACTATTACATATTATATATTTATGAGAATCTATTTGCCCTTATTAATTTATGTTTTTTGTTTCGAAATAAAATTTACTATCATAAATAGGCTGTGTCTTGTGTTATTTTACTGTTAGTAGTAATGCAATACCTTTTTCTCTTTGGAACCAATTATAAAGAAAATGGTGCAGGTTTGGAGTGTTATCTATACCTCTGTAAAGACCAAAGCCCATGTGGAGAACAAGGCCCTGTAGATAAAGCAGCTGATCTTATATTTAAACGGGAAGGCACTTAAATAATGTGCCCATTTTCTCTAGCTGCTCTCAAGACTTCTCTTTGTATTTGCTTTCACCTAAAAGATAAAAACATGTGTTTTATTTAATACTTAAAAAATTTGCCACTTTACTAAGGTTGTTGATTATTTTGTTCACTGTGCCTATTTCAATGGAGGATGGCCTCCTTTCTGATGCAAAGAAAAGTGATGTCATTGTCTGAAATGTCTATTTTAGGAGTTCTCTGGCAACAGAACCTTGTTTAGTATTGTAAGTGATAGACACTACATTACCATCTAAAGAACTTTTTCTCACAGTTTTAAAAAGAAGAAATCATGATGCAAAGTTTAAGTATGTTGTAAACTGTAATCCTGGCTTTTGCTACTGTCTTTTACAATCGCTTATTTACTGGGCCATTTCACCCTTTCATGACAAAGATCTGTTCAAAGCCTGAAAGTTATGTCTCATTTATCTTTTCATTTCTACCACTCAACACAGTGTTCTCAGTTTAGAGAATAAATGAACAATATTAACACTGAGTTATTAAGCATCTGTGAAATCCTATTTTTAACATTGTCTTATGCAGTAATTCTTCTGACCTAAGTTTCTTCAGTATATTATTTGATGTTTTTAGATCATTCCTGGTATGCCTGAATTAATAGTTGTTTTCTACCTTTTAAATATACAGAAATATTTCTTTTAATATTATTTCTATTACTTTAACTAACATAGAATGTATTACCCAAAATGGCACATACAGTCATTTTCAGAAATTTCTACTCCAAGTAAAATAAATTAACTATAACTTTAGAATTATTAAATTTTTTAAAGGATGGCATTTATCTCTTTTCATAAAAAGACATCATGAAATCATTTAGTAAAAACTATAAATACCAGTAGTATTGCTTCTTATAGTTTATGCTTAAAAGGAATGTGGCAACACTGATTTCATTGTGTAAATATTCTTTAGATTAATTGCAAGGAAGACAGTTTTGTATGCCAATATACACCCAGTTCATTGGATGGGATTCATTGATTCATTACCAAATTTTCATTCCAGGCCCTCCAGGCCCTCCAGGTGGTCTGCGAATAGAAGACATTAGAGCCACTTCTGTGGCACTTACTTGGAGCCGTGGTTCAGACAATCACAGTCCAATATCTAAGTACACTATCCAGACGAAGACTATTCTTTCAGATGACTGGAAAGATGCGAAGACAGGTGAGTTTATTTGTTTGATTAATCTGTTCATGTTTTGAGATGAATTATTTTTTCTTGTATTATCTACTGTGAAAATTTTCTCTAAAAAATTTATTTTGATAGTAAACAAAACCACAACAAACTAAATGTTTTAAAACTATAAGGGACGAAGCAGCATGTCTAATCTATTAATATAATGGGGGAGCAAAGAGAAGCCTCCTGGATTTCTTATTTGAGCTATATGTAAGTCTAAGATGTATTAGGAAGAAAGTATAGAGGAGGTGTTTTTTTGGCAAATGGTATCTATAGCATTATTTATTACCCTTTTTATCCAATTACATAGGTACTATAGTTCTGCATTAAAAAAAAAAAGACAGTTGATCATAAAGATTAAACACTTAAATAACTCCAAGTATGCTCCTGTCTGGCTTTAATTTCCTCAAAACAAGTTTTAAAAGAAGTTTAGTAGCTCAAAAGTTTTTCCCCTCATATTTTATTCAGATTTTCTAAATGAAAAAAAAATTCTAAGAATAAGTGGGTACTTTCCCTCGTGTAGAAGTTATTACCATTATCTTGTTATCACCAGCCTTTAATATCACACATTAGCTTATTTTCTCAGATAGCAAAGAAGATAGAGGATTGTTTTGGTAAAACAGCCTGTTAATCCTTGTCATTGTTGACAATGTTTTTAACTAAACTTGTAGTTATCAGAATTTATTTTAGATGCATAAAAGAGGCATAAAATATGGCCTTTGTTGTCACAAAGGGGAGAAAAAAAGACAAAAGTGAATAAAAAGCCCCTTTAAAAAAAAAACACACACACAAAAATTAGTCCCAGCATAACTTAAACCTGCTCATTTTAATCTTTACATAATGGAATTTGTTTGTATTGCTCCCTGAGAAGTTTTAATTTAAATTCATCTTTTTAGGAAATGTCTTCTTATCATGGGAAATTAATGAAATATAAAGTTGAAATCTATAACAGGAGTTTAGGATACATTTTGGGGCTTCTCAGGTAGCTCAGCTGGTAAAGGATTGACTTGCAATGCAAGTTCAATTCCTGGATTCAGAAGATCCTCTGGGGAAGAGATAGGCTACTCATTTCAGTATTCTTGGGCTTCCCTGGTGGCTCAGACAGTAAAGAATCTGCCTGAAATGTGGGAGATATGGGTTTGATCCCTGGGTTGGGAAGATCCTCTGGAGGAGGGCATGGCAGCCCGTGCCAGTATTCTTGCCTGGAGAATCCCCATGGACAGTGGAGCCTTTTGTGTGTGTGTGTGTGTGTGTGTGTGTGTGTGTGTGTGTATGTGTGAAGTCGCTCAGTCGCTCAGTCATGTCCGACTCTTTGCCATACTGTGGACTGTAGCTCACCAAGCTGCTCTGTCCATGGGATTCTCCAGGCAAGAATACTGGAGTGGGTTGCCATTTCCTTCTCCAGGGAATCTTCCTGACCCAAGAATTGAACCCAGGTCTCCCACACTGCAGGCAGACGTCTCAGTCGCTCAGTCATGTCCGACTCTTTGCCATACTGTGGACTGTAGCTCACCAAGCTGCTCTGTCCATGGGATTCTCCAGGCAAGAATACTGGAGTGGGTTGCCATTTCCTTCTCCAGGGAATCTTCCTGACCCAAGAATTGAACCCAGGTCTCCCACATTGCAGGCAGACGCTTTAACTTCTGAGCCACCAGTGAGTTGCTATTTCCTTCTCCAAGGGATCTTCCTAATGCAGGGATCGAACCCAGGTCTCCTGCTTTGCAAGGCAGACGCTTTAACCTCTGAGCCACCAGGAAAGTGGTGGGCTACAATCCATGGGGTGGCAAAGTGTTGGACACAACTGAGCGACTAAACACAGCACAGGATATATTTTATTGTTAATTTCCTACAGTACCTGAGTGGCCTAGTGGTTTTCGCTACTTTTTTTCAATTTAAGTCTGAAGAAAGAAAATTTAGAAAACTCAGCAGTTTCCACAGAACTGGACAAGGTCAGTTTTCATTCCAATCCCAAAGAAAAGCAATGCTAAAGAATGTTAAAACTATCACACAGTTGCACTTATTTCATACGCTAGCAAGGTTATGCTCAAAATCCTCTAAGCTGGGCTTCAGCAATACCTGAACGGATAACTTCCAGCTGTACAAGATGGTTTTAGAAGTGGCAGAGAAACCAGAGATCAAATTATTAACATCCATTGGAGCATAGAAAAAGCAAGAGAATTCCAGAAAAACCATCTACTTCTGCTTCATTGATTACACTAAAGCCTTTTACTGTGTGGATCACAACAAATTGTGAAAAATTCTTCAAGAGATGGGAATACCAGACCACGTAAACTGCCTCCTGAGAAACCTGTATGCAGGTCAAGAAGCAACACTTAGAACTGGACATGGAACAACAGACTGATTCAAAATTAGTAAAGGAGTACATCAAGGTTGTATATTGTATTTAACTTCTATGCACACAGTACATCATGCAAAATACCGGGCTAGATAAAGCACAAGCTGAAATCAAGATTGCCGGGAGAAATATCAGTAACCTCAGATATGCAGATGACACTACCCTAATGGTAGAAAGCAAAGAGGAACTAAAGAGCCTCTTCATGAAGGTGAAAAAGGAGAAAGTGAAAAAGCTCACTTAAAACTCAGCATTCAAAAAGCAAAGTCCATGGCATCTGGCTCCATCACTTCACAACAAATAGATGGAGAAACAATGGAAACAGTTACAGACTTTATTATCTTGGGCTCCAAAATCACGGTGGATGGTGACTGTGGCCATGAAATTAAAAGAGTCTTTCTCCTTGAGAGAAAAGCTATGAAAAATTGGACCATAAAGAAGGCTGAATGCCAAAGAATTGATGCTTTCAAACTGTGGTGTTGGTGAAGACTTCTGAGAATCCCTTGGAATGCATGAAGATCAAACCAGTCAATCCTAAAAGAAATCAAGCCTGAATATTCATTGGAACAACTGATGCTGAAGCTGAAGTTCTAGTACTTTAGCCACCTGATGTAAAGAGCTGACTCATTGGAAAATACTCTGATGTTGGGAAAGACTGAAGGTAGTAGGGAAGGAGAAGACAGAGGACGAGATGGTTGGATGGCACCACCGACTCAATGGAAATGAGTATGAGCAAACTCTGGGAGATGGTGAATAACAGGGAAGCCTGGTGTGCTGCAGTCCATGGGGTCACAAAAAGTTGAACACAACTGAGCGATTCTGTATATAAGTTTATAAAGTTCAAATGAATTAGAAACAAAGTGAAACATTTCTATTATATTATGCTTGTGAGCATAAGAATTATTTATAAACATACTTGGCAAAATACAACCATTTGAAAAACAATTTTTTAAGCCATTTAAATATTTGATAAAATAATGCACAAACAGTTTCTGCTTCTCCAAATAGAATGAAAATGGATGACAGTGATAAAATAGTAGATGATCTTTGATATCCAGTCAAATTAATGTTAATTATAGATACTGGAGTGCAAATGAAATACACACATGTTTAAAATTTGGTTTGGCTTTGAGAAAGGAATAATAATTGCAATAATCTCCATTAATTGTGTATGCTTACTGTTAGCTCAATAAAATATGTTTCTCACTAAAAATTATTTTATTATAAATTATGTTTCATGAGTAGGAAGACTTTTGTTTGATTCACTATTCTATTCCTAGCAACTAATTAGGGCTCATAAAGTCCATTCATTAAATGCATACATATTGAGCTCCCATTGTGTGTCTGAACCTGTCCTAGATGCTGGATTCATAATTGACCAGCTGTGAGTAAATGAGAGAGAGGAAAAAAAAAAAGGCACCCCCCCACACACACACATAAAACCAAAGCAAACACCATAGCCTTATCTTTAAAGAGCTTACATTCTACTAGGAGAGATTGTAGGAAGCAACTAACTAAAATGTAAAGTAAGTCACATGGTATTTGGTGCTAAAGAAAAACAGAGAAGGAAGATTGGGAAGCAAAAGGTTGCACTTGAACAGGGTGCTTCTTATATTAGCATAGATGCTTCTATTTGTTATGGTTCCTGTTTCCATGTTGTATCTTTTACAATTGCCAACCTATTTGTATCTTTGAATCTAAAGTATAGTTTCTGTTGACAGCATATAGTTTGATCTTATTTTATATCTAGCCTACAATCTCTGCCTTTTGATTAGTGTATTTAATCCATTAACATTTGATGGTTTGTGTGGAAGAGAAATGCTGGCCAGAACATAAAACAGCCTGGAAACTGTGCTATGAGGAACAATTAAGAGAATCCTGGATATGTTTAAAAAAAAAAGAAAAGAAAAGGAATAAAAATGTCTTTATGTTTAAAGTTCTATTGTGTGGAAGACTAGAATTGTTATAAATCTCTGCAATTATCATCTCAGTACATAAATGTTTCTCTGAATTTTAGATTATTTCCTCAGAATAAACATTTGTAATTTAAATTACTGAGTGTAAGCATGCTTAAGCTCATGAGTTATACTACAAAATTACACTGTAGAAAGGTATAAATTTTTACTTCCACAACCAGTATATGAATTTCTCTTCTACCACATCTCTACTTAGTATTTCGTATTTTTTTTAATCTTTGCCAAAGTATAGTTTAAAAAATGAAAAAAGAATTAGGCTCCTTGTAGGAGATTTGCATTTTAAAAATTTACTGTTTTCTTGTTTGCTTTCCTGTAGCTTCACTTTTGTTCTCATTTCAAATATAAATTTCTGGGTTTTTATGAGGCTACATGCAAATTTTCCCTAGAGAAGAATCAATGAATCATACACTCTGGGATGCCAAAGCACAATCTACTTCTCTTTCTCTTCAAGGAGCTTTGTCATACCTCTGGCTCCTCCCCGAGTCCTGCCAAATGGCCTATGTGTTGGGTATAGAGCCTCTAACATCACACAGAGTAGTTGCATCAGTGCCAGAGAGAGACCTTTAAATGCCCATTTTCATTTGCAAACAATGGACTAGTTTTTTCAGCTAGAATCCCCAAGTGGATAATTGTTTCCAGGTACTTTAAAAAAACTTGTGTTTTAGATTGAAATAAAAGATCCTGAGGATTTGAATTATATTTAAATCCTGAGGAAATAGCAACATTTACTATGGCAACATTGGAGAATCTAGAACAGGTGATACATTGCCTGGAGTTATTTTTGAAACGTCTACTTTTTCTTAGTCTGGAGGTCTTTCTGTGTGTTTCTGAAGCTGCTCAAAGAATTAATCAATGTGGCTTAGAAGGCACAGCAAAACAAAGCATATGACAAAGCACCACAAACCAAAACCTTGTAAATTTTGGCCTTGGGATACCCATAAGGCTTGCTCCTCTTTTCCTCCAAAGAACAGTTAGAATTTGTCTTTTCAATTCTGAGCAGTATGGGCTAAAAGTACTTGAAAATATATCTCTGTGTTACTGCTCAGGGCTGGTCAAAATAAGACCTTCAAAAGAAGAGTCTTTTGATCTGAGTATTAAAGTAAGATTTATATCTCCTATTCTATATCCTTTTGCAACCAATCTAAATAGCTGTCAGGTTACTATACTGTTGTAGGCACACGTTCTGGGAAACAAACTCACTCAGAAGGACGATGGCAGATAGTGAAGTGCAGTTTGTTACACCGCAGGCCAAGGCAAAGTCTCCTCTTAGCCAAGGACCCTGACCAGTTTTTGTGAAAATCTTATATACCCTAAGTGTATGTGTTTAAACCCACCTCCCCAAATTCTTTGAAACTAGTCTGAACAAAGGAAAAGAAAGATACAGTCAAAGTTAATCCATGATTCATATGCCTTAAACCCATGATTCATTTGCCTTAAGCCTAGGTAGTTAACAATGGACAATTATCAATAGGCCTGTGTTCATACTCCAATAAGCGTAATAGAATTTATGATTCTGTTTGGTTACACAGATAATTCGTGTATTCTTTTAGGCGATGGAGAGTCTATATATGAGCCCTGGGGCTCCTCCATGGTCGGGGGGAGGGGGTCTGGTTTTCCAGTTGGTATGTCGTTTCCATAAATACTGGGCATGTAGCTCAAAGTCCACAGTCAGGCCCAAGATGGAGTCCTCCTTTCAAGATGGAGCCTATTCTGTCTGTTTCCTCCTTCATTCCCCACTCTTGATGCTCTTAACTCATAGTATGAGCGTCACTCATAGGGATATATTGCACCTTAGCTCTCTGACTGCCAATTTGGGAGAATGACACAGACCTTCGGGTTACAAAGTTTATAATACATTGTAAAATGCAACCTCCACAAAGCAGAACTATCAAGGCAACTGTAACAGTGGTAAATATAGTTTTCCATCAGTCACCCTTCACCCAAGATAGGAAAGAAGTCCAGAAAGGAATGTTTTAATTTTACATTGTTTTTACCTGGTTTTTCATGTCATCTAAAGCAGCTGATACATTGCCAGATAAATCAGGGATATATACACAACATCCAACCTTAATTATAGCACAGATCCCTTCTTAAGCACCTGTGAACATGTCCAAACCATTCTATTTAGAATTACTACTTTTCTCATTTGGATTTGTTCTTCATTTAAGGCTTGGATGGCTTTAGCACTATCTAGGAGGGCCTGTTTTGTGAAATTAATCAAGGCTTCTAATTTAATCATAGTATCTGTTGTCCCTATAGAAGGTATGAATAAGGCAGCAATATACTCATAACATTGAAACACAGACCTTGTCCACCTAACATGTAAATAAGGTAGATTTACCAGGGCTTGTTGTAGGTTAGGCTTTTATTACTTCTATGAAACTGATGTTTACATCAAACATAACCCCATGACCCAAGTCTATTGACTGTAGGTCTGGCTTACCAAGAGAGCAGGGAGATATTATGATTGACAAGAGAATGGAAAGTCTCTTTTTGTCATCCCAGAAATGAGCAAAGTGGTTTAAAATCTCCTTGGCAGAGAGTGACACCCACCAAGGAAGTCTGTCCATCACACAGAGGCACAGCCCCACATACCCAGCAGCTGGAGGTGTTGTGGAAGTCCATGTAGGGATGTGCCCATGAAGTGAAAACATTGTCCTGAGTTGAAAGAAAAGTTAAATTCAAAACCATGTTGATGAGACCAAGCAGCAGGAGTTGATTATGCAGCTTCATCCTGAAGGGGCTCGTCCAGGATCTTATTTTCCTTCTTTTTGGATGATCTTAGTCTCTCGAGGGTCAGTGGGGTCCCTCTGCACAGTCCACTCAGTGTTTTCTGGGTCTGCGTAGTATGTTCTCTTCATCCTCATGTGGTGGATTAGGGAGTGACATCTGAAACTTTAACTGCTGTAGGGGTGGTTAGAACAGTAAATGGATCCTTCCAATGTGGGGCCAAGGAGTCATGTTTCCAGTCCTTGACCCACACCTGATCCCTGGGCACAAATTCATGAATCTATTCCCCAAAGGGGAGTGGCACCCTTTTTTGTACAAGCTTAGTTACCTGCTTTATTATCTTACCCAGTTGTTCTATCTGCTGTGAAATCTCATCTCCCCTTACCTGAGGCAAGTTTGTTGACACCTGTTTTATTATAGGAGGGGGTCTCCCATACACAATTTTGTATGAAGAATAGCCATGGGACCATGGAGTCATCCTGAGTCTGGGCAGAGCCGTCAGAAACAATCCACCCAGGAGCAGTCAGTCTCTATGAGACACTTGGAAAGTGTCTCTTTAAGTGTCTGGTTGGTTCCTTCCACCATCCCAGAACTCTGGGGAATATATACTGTATGTAATTTCCACTTGATGTTAAAAGTTTTGCTTATTTGTGCTGAATCAGCTACAAAAGCCATACCACTGTCCAACCCAATGCTGGTAGGAAATCCAAATCTGAGAACTATCTCCCTAAGCAGGCACCAGGCTACTTCTGATGCTGTTTCAGTCCGGGTAGGAAAAGCTTCTACCCATCCAAAGAATGTACATACCATGACCAACAGGTAACTGTAGTGTTGGTGAGGTTTCATTTCAGTGAAGTACATTTCCAGGTGTTCAAAGGGCAGTGTGCCTTTTAGCTGAATCCCCAGAGATTTCTGTTTGTGCCAGAGGCACTGCCTGTGAGCAGGCAGTGCAGTTCTGAGATTCTGTCCTTTTGACAGCTTGAGGGCCTGGATTAGAGCAGATAGTTCGGCCCATTGAGCAGACCAGTGTGATTTCGGCCCATTGAGCAGACCAATGTGATGTCAGAGAGCTAGCCTCAACGATGGTTTCTTCTATGACAGTCATTGTCCTTGTTTCACCAGGCTGGTGCCATTGGGGTACAGGACCAGATCTGGGTCCGGAATTGGCTGGTCTCTCAAGTCAGGTCTGCTGGCGTATTTCCTTGTAGTCATGTGAGGGCCCACCTTCTCCCACAGGAAGGAGAGTGGCCAGATTCAGAGCCTGATAAGGCTCAATATTAACACGGGGGTTTTCACATAACAGTCCCTAGTACTGAGTAATCTGGGATGTTGACAGCCAAT
Source organism: Madoqua kirkii (assembly GCA_006408675.1). Taxonomy (NCBI): domain Eukaryota; kingdom Metazoa; phylum Chordata; class Mammalia; order Artiodactyla; family Bovidae; genus Madoqua; species Madoqua kirkii. The sequence goes on along the minus strand of SJYC01070781.1, from coordinate 11,117 downwards.
TATGGGGGTCCCCTCACAGGAGAGTGTTGATATCGTGTAGTACTTTTATGATCAATCTTGGCCCAAGGTCAGCTTGCTTGCCTCTCAGACCAGTAAGGCAACTGCAGCCACTGCCCGTAAGCGTCCCAGCCACCCAGTGGCAACATTGCCTAGCCATTTTGAGAGATAAGCCACGGGTCTGTCCCATGTCCCCATAGTCTGAGACAACATTCCTATAGCCACCTTGTCCTTTTCAGTCAGGTAAAGAGTAAACGTAAACAGTTTATGTAGGTCTGGCAGGTCCAAGGTGGGTGCTGATGTAATTGTACTGGGTTTGAGTTCTATTATCAGTGGGACTTGTTTTGCAAGCCTGGGGAGGGGAAGGTTGTCTTCCTCCCAGACCTCAGGGAATTGTTGTGTTAACTCTCTCTAACTCTCTCTCTCTCTCTCTCTCTCTCTCTCTCTCGACTGTTTAGCCCATCTGGTTTCCCTTTTGGGAGATCATGCAATCTCCATTCATCTTGAAGGGTTACAGAGAGGAAGAGTAAATAGGTGGTTGATCTCACTTGAAGAGTGGGTCTTTCATGGTGGGGAAAGGTCACTTGTGCCTCCAATTTAGCAAGTCTCTTCTCAACAAAGATACTGGGCATTCAAAGATGTATAAAAATTCATGAATCACTTGGTGTTCCCCATCTGACATTTTTGGGATAGGCTTGAGACACAACGCCTGCATTTATCACCATCTGAGACCCAGCAGCCTCTGGATCTATTGGCATATAAAGTCTACAGGCCTCGCACAGTCTTTCGTAGAACCCAGAGAGTGATTTGCTTTCCCTTTGAATCACTTTGGAGAGTTTTGGCATACTCATAGGTTTTCGGGGCCCCCATCTTGAGCTGCCCAGTACCTCTCCAGGTGGCCCCTCTCTTCCTCTGTGTTACAGTCTCAGTTGGGCCTCTCATCGGGGGTGGGTTGTGCCACCCACCACTGCAGGTTTGCAGTACTCTCAGGTGCCATTTCTCTTAACCATTTTCTGACCTCAGTTAGGATCCTATGTCTTTCTTCAGTGCTAAAAAGGAAGGCTAGTAGTTGGATTATGTCATCCCATGTAGGGTGGTGGGTTCAAAAAATAGTCTCCATTAGACTAATCATGGCTTGTGTCTCCCCCGAGTATGGTAGAGTGTGTCTCTGCCAGTTTAATATATCTGTGGAGGAAAATAACAATAGGCTACAGGGGGCTGATGGTAGTGCCCACATGTGTCCTGAACTGGAGGCTGTTGTAGCTCTCTGAGGGGCATCTGTAGTGGGGTTCTTTCTCTGCCTGTTCCTTGGCGGAGTGCAGCTTCTATCTAATTCCTGTGTTTTCTTCCCCCTTCTCATCAGTGCTCACTGAGAGAGCTGGATACAATCTAGGAGGTCTGGCTGAGATGGAATTCTGGGAACGTTGACCAAAGGTCTCTATCAATGGGATTGGAGCCTGCTGAAATGGCAGCTCTACAATCTCTAGGAGAGTTGGTGAAAGAGCAGAGGCGGCTGCAGGAATTTCACTGGGCCCTGGATTGGGCATTAAGGTGGTCTCCAGTCCTGGTGGAGCACTGGGAGGCAGGCACGTCATTATCCAGTATGGGGGAGGAGTCAGGTCAGTTCAGCTCAGTTCAGTTCAGTTGCTCTGTTGTGTCCAACTCTTTGCAACCCCATGAACTGTAGCACGCCAGGCCTCCCTGTCCATCATTAACTCCCGGAGTTCACTCAAACTCATGTCCGTCAAGTTGGTGATGCCACCCAACCATCTCATCCTCTGTCATCCCCTTCTCCTCCTTGCCCCCAATCCCTCCCAGCATCAGTCTTTTCCAAGGAGTCAACTCTTCGCATGAGGTGGCCAAAGTATTGGAGTTTCAGCTTCAGCATCAGTCCTTCCAATGAACACCCAGGACTGATCTCCTTGAGGATGAACTGGTTGGATCTCCTTGCAGTCCAAGGGACTCTCAAGAGTCTTTTCCAACACCACAGTTCAAAAGCATCAATTCTTCAGCGCTCAGCCTTCTTCACAGTCCAACTCTCACATCCATACATGACCACAGGAAAAACCATCGCCTTAACTAGACAGACCTTTGTTGGCAAAGTAATGTCTCTGCTTTTTAATATGCTATCTAGGTTGGTCAGGTCATCCCTGTCCAAATCCTGTAGAATTTCCTTTTTTATCATCAGTCAATTTTTGTGCCATTAATATTTTTCCCTTTCCCCTCTGGAATACAGAACCTTGTCCAAGTAGGAGGGTCTTGAGCTAACCCTAGCCATGAGTCAATATATGGATTTTGATCTGGGTGTCCTGGCTCTCCTTGACTGCTTCCACTGTTTTTAAGTTCATGTTATTCTCCGGTGGCCATCCTGCTCCCACAAGGGGCCATTCGACCTCACAGAGTATGTGGAGGAAGTTAGGCATCATTTTCACCCCATAGTCTCCTCCAAATCCCTTCTTTAAATTTTTAATCAACACTCCAATACAGTTGCCTTAAATTCACTTTCCCCCATCTTGCTTACCTTCTTGGACCTTCTTCTACTTTTGCTTTTTGTTCTGTCTACAAAGTTCTCAGTACCCTATGTACTTCTGAATATTCCACTCAATGAAACACTTAAATTGCCATTCTGCCTCCTTTCTAATTGAGGTGAAAAGAGCCTTACCTACTAGATCCCAGAGGAAGAAGGGGGATCAACATGTCTTCACCTTCCAGTCAGCACAGCCAAACCAGAACACCACACGGTCCAAGACTGTTTCTCCCTTAAATTTAAAAGTCCATTCTGCCTTGGTGGACTTGATCAGGTGCAGATGAAAACACAGATGGGTTAAATATCCCATGTCCTAGGCCATCTCTGGAAAAGCCAATTCGTACTCACTTATGTATTCCCCTCCTTCTAGCCTGACAATTCCAAGGGCATCAAGAATTTCACAGCAGATGGGACACCTCCTGGGGGAGGATAGAATATGAGCACACAAGGACCAACTTTCTTCTCCTAAAAATCCCCTGGCGATTTCTTGGTAATAATTTTCCCCAAGATAGCATGGACACCACCTCCTAAATGATCTTCACAAATTTCCTTCCTGAGCCCTAAAACACTTGTCAACCTGTGTACCAAGAAACCACTGCCACATGTCCATTCCAGTCTCCTGTGGGCCCGTGTCCCTTCTAGTGCCTCCAGAGGGGGGTGGTGATCAGGCCCCCTCTTCCACCCTGCTGGGTGGATTCCTCCTCATCTGAGCACTTGGTTCCCTTGTTGCCATTCACTACCTGCCAAAGTGAAGAAAACGGGCACTGAAAGGCTGAATTCTTCCAGAGAGGCAAAGTGCCTTCCCCCTTCCAGGAGACTGAAGTCACAAAGCCTCGGGGTGGCCTCAAGTGAGACCTGTTTCCTCAAAGAGAGGAGTTTCCCGGCCAGTGCACCAAATGTTGTAGCCATGCGTTGCAGGAAACAAACCCACTCAGAAGGACAATGCAGACAGTGGAGTGCAGTTTATTATACCAGCAGGCCCAAGGCAGAGTCTCCTTTTAGCCAAGGGCCCTGACCAGTTTTTGTGAAAATCTTGTATACCCTAAGCGTATGTGTTCAAACCCACCTCCCCAAATTCTCTGAAACTAGTCTGAACAAAGGAAAAGAAAGATACAATCAGAGTTAACCCATGATTCATATGCCTTAAGCCTAGGTAGTTAACAGTGGACAATTATCGATAAGCCTATGATCATACCCCAATAAGCATAATAGAATTTATGATTCTATTTGGTTACACAGATAATTCGTGTATTCTCTTAGGTGATGGAGAGTCTATATACGAGCCCCAGGGCTCTTCCATGGTGGGGGTGGTGGGGAGGGGATCTGGTTTTCCAGTTGGTATGTCGTTTCCATAAATACTGGGCATATAGCTCAAAGTCCACAGTCCAGCCCAAGACGGAGTCCTGCTTTCAAGATGGAGCCTGTTCTGTCTGTTTCTTCCTTCAATATAATATTGTACTTTTTTTTTTTTAACAGAAAGAAGTCTCTGACCTTACACAGTTAAAACTCTGATTTTCTACACTGATATCTATAAAAAATGACCTGACTCTGCACTGACTCAGTTGAAACTCAGGAACTTGAGCTCTCAGTCCTAATTCGGGGTACTCGCCTCTGTTGTGCAAAGTACTCACCTCTCTTTTTGACTCCAGAAATAGCAAACAGTTTGCAAGAGACTTGGCTGAAGAAAGGTGGCACAGAGTCCCTCTGCTCCTGATTATTGTCCCTTTGGCTAGGGGCATGACACTCTTTCCAAAGGAAAGATGACCTTTGCTTCCAACCTATCTGTTTTGGAAAAATAAAATATATCCAGTAGTTTCTACCAAGGCTAAAGGGATTGGATAAAATTATAAGAGGTACAAATCCTTTTATAGGAACATTTAAGGCTATGAATAAAATGAATAAAAATGAGGTAAAACACAGTAGCAAGTGGAGGAGAGAAATCAGAAAGGACCAACTCAGACTTAAAGAGAATGGGAGAGAGCTTAAGAGAATGGAGACGAGCTTTATCCTCTGCTTTAGATAAGGCAGGATAATTTATGAGTTGAATATAGATATAAAAGCCAGAAAGCATGGATATTTTTTGGAGGGTTCAAGTAATACTCTTTTCTACTACCAGTAGCCTGCCTGATTCAGGGTTGAAGGAGAAAATAAAGTGATTGTTGTACACAGGATTGGGCTGAGACATTGTAGACTCTAAATAAGCACAATTTCTGTATTTGTATTTTATTTACAATTTCTACAAATATTTATCAAGTACTTTTACCTACAAAATATCATACTAGGTATACGAAGCCCTGAGTGGTCCCAAAATATGATTAAGAAGTAAAAGAAACACAAACATATATATGGAGATATATATCCATAAATGACAAATAAGAGTAAATTAGTGAGACATAGAGATATATTATGAGTATAGTATATTGGCCTCGTACAGACATAGCCAATCTTGAGGTTCTGATTGTAAAATGATGATATGAGCTGCTTAGCTCAAGATTGGACAGAAAAAAAAAAAATTAGAAAGCAAACCTTAAAATCCCGTTATTGTGATTCGATATGTGTCAAAAGTCCTGACCCCTTCTGGTGAAGGGAAGCAGGCCAGATACAGAACCACATTTAATTCTAGATACATTTTTCTAAAATGATTGGTATTAGTCATTTTGCTAGATTAGCCCTACTACTTATATAAGTGGTTTTCTACAGGGAGTATTGTAAAGATATGACAAAAACTTTTTTTGTTTTAGATACTTACCATCTCATAGGGGCTGATGTTAGTGTATATTAATAAGAATGATTATAACTGGGTTTTGTTCTTAAAAAGAGGAGCTTTTGCATCTTTAGCTATATTTGTAGATATATTATTAGCTTATTGATGTCAAATTCCTTCTTTAATTATTCATAAGGTACATCTTGAAAGTCTATCTTCCTAACACCTACTTCCAATTTCCTGTTTTGAAAGTCATTTGCATCAATGGGCCAAGGGTTTCCCACTGGAGCCTGTCCTCTCATGGTTGTAATGTAACTCCAAGGCTTTTTGCTTGTTCTTCTTTCTGTACCTCAGACTTCATTTAGTCACAGATCTTACGTCTTCATCTGGAATCTAAAACTTACCCTAAATTGACTTCAGTTGATTTTTCTTTATCTCTCACCCTCTTCCAAATATTTTCTGTAGTCAAGTATGACTTTCTACTCAGGACATTCTCCTGAGCTTCCATTTGTTTGGAGATATTTTAGTATTAGACCTTCATTCATGTTTGGAGTCAGTTTATCAGCTGCAGTTTTTACTGCACATCCATCAAGGTATTCCTATTTTGACCCAGACTTCACCTGCCCCTACCTGTTGACTACCAAGCTGCTTGGAAAAGCCCCAGTGTAGATTTTACCATCTTGAGAGCCCCATGCCCTTGCCAAGAATGGCCCTTTAGAACAGTTTCAACATTTCCATTCTTGAGACATTTAAATGGGTCTGGGGTTTTGCAGCTTAAGTAGCAGAGGAGAATATTCAACTGCCTCCTTGACCCTTCTGTTACACTGTTTAACTTGTACTTTCCAGACTCACAAACTCATGGATATTTCCATCAATCTCTGCCTCTAAATCTCGGTATTAATTCCCTAGGGCTGTCATAATGGAGAAGGCAATGGCACCCCACTCCAGTACTCTTGCCTGGAAAATCCCATGGGCAGAGGAGCTTGTTGGGCTGCAGTCTATGGGGTCACACGGAGTTGGATACGACTGAAGCGACTTAGCAGCAGCAGCTGTCATAACATGTTACCACAGATTTGGTGTTTTACAACAACAGAAGTACAGCAGGGCTGTACCATCTCTAAGGATCTTAGGGAACAACCCAGTCCTTGCCTTTCCCAGCTTCCAGAGGGTCTAAATACTCCTTGGCATGTGGCTACTTCACCTTGGTTTTTGCCTTTGTGGTCACATTTCACCCTCCTCTTCTCTATGTTTCCTTGTTATGTTTCTCTTATAAGAATATCGGTCATTGGATTTAGGATCCATCTAGATAATCCAGGATGGTTTTAGCCAAAGATTTTTAACTTGGTTTTAGTCTTAAAATTAAAATGGTTGATAAATTATTTTCAAAATAAAGTCACATTCAAGGTTCTGGTGATTTGAACATGGACATATCTTTTGGCGGGGGAGGGACAATCGTCATTCAAATCATGGAAGCTCAAAATCATTAAAAGGCATCTAGTGAGGAAGACTCTACCCAGTGTCATAACAATGAGCCCTGTGTTTTCGCTTTCTCTGTGAAGAGTCCTGCAGATTCAAAACTTCATCTTCCCTCTTCCAATTACCTAAAATTGGTTCTTATGTATCTGAAACAAGACAAACAGATTCTGATATGGTGTGAGAGTGTGGTGAAGGAGATAGATGATAAAGAGGCAGACTTAAAGGCAAAAGCAAAGCCAAAATTTTAATCAGAATGTCAAAAATATGTCAAATATATAAAACAAGTCCTTAACAAAATAAGACTTTGGATGGTAAAATTAGTGTCTAGGAGAGTTCTGCCACATGTGGCATCGTGACACATGGGATGGGATGAGCCGTATAAGAATTTGTCCAAAAGTAGAAACTGACATTGTGATGCTTAGCATTTATGGTAGCAGTTGGTACAGTGTCTTAAAAAGCTACATGTTCATGGTCTGCAGTGTTAGATAAAAATTTAGGAATTCCCTAAGTAATATGATAATGAGTCATATGCAAGACTAAGGGAACACATTTTTCAAATAAATGAAGTACATCTGTTTTAGATGCATATGTATGTGTAGATTGATTATTAAAGACATGTGAGAGTATTTTGTTGTTGTTATTTAGTGGTTAAGCCATGTCCAATGAACTATTGCTCACCTGGATTAATAAATAAATAAATATATAAATAAATAATCCCTATCTATGGGATTTCCCAGGCAAGAATACTGGAGTGGGTTGCCTTTTCATTCTCCAGGGGATCTTCCCAACCCAGGGTTTGAACTCGTATTGACAGGCAGGTTCTTTACCGTTGAAGAATTTTTTAGGGAAGCCCTAAAAAATATTTTAGGAGAACTAACTTATGTAGATGACACCATCTTTAATGGCAGAAAGTGAAGAGGAACTAAAAATCCTCTTGATGAAAGTGAAAGAGGAGAGTACTGAACTGAACTGAACTGAACTGAACTGAACTTAAAATAATGTATGGTCCTGCCTTGGTTGTATGTTTTCTAATACCTCAACTAAATAAGCAATCTTGAAGCATATCTTACCCCTAAAGTATAATTTTCCTGTTAATATCTAGTGGCATAAATTCTAAATATTAAATAAATCTGAATGAATTAACATTTATTAATAACTGCCCCAAATGATTTGCATTTAAATCTAAAAAGCTAACAAAAAAAGAGTATAAACATGTAGGTACTGTACTAATCAATCATTTGCTACCCATACACTATATCAGTTTGAGTCCAGAAAAATTTTAACTTCCTGAATCATACCCTCGTGTCAAGAATTTTTCTGGATTCTGACTTCAGAGTACATATTCTCAGTGTTCAGAGTGTAGCCGGTGGACTAGCAGCAAAGACCTGAACTGGGAGTCAGTTAGAAGAATAGAATCTTAGTGCTCTTGACCTATACTTACTAAATAAATGATACATATGTGTGTCTGTCTTTCTAAGGTCTAAGATTTTCTTAAGGACCTCTCTTCCTACTTCTTTAAATGTAATTAACATTTTGTCATCCTAGTTTTTATTTATATTTGATTTATTGGAATATGTGCCATTTTCTCAAAAGAGTAAAATAAAAATAGGGAATTATAAAGAGTGATATTACTCAACTAATATTCTCTATTTAATATTTGTTTTATTTAGATCCCCCAATTATTGAAGGAAACATGGAGGCAGCAAGAGCAGTGGATTTAATCCCATGGATGGAATATGAATTTCGTGTGGTAGCAACCAATACATTGGGTATAGGAGAGCCCAGTATACCATCAAACAAAATTAAAACAGATGGCGCTGGTATGTAGAAAAAAACGTTTTACAATTTAAAAGTTTTATAAATTCAGTGATACTTTAATACATAATTGAACATATTTGGAAATAATGCTGTGAAGTAAGTAATTAAAAATGTATATATATGTATTTCACACATGTGTGCACATTATTGGATGGAATATGAATTTCGTGTGGTAGCAACCAATACATTGGGTATAGGAGAGCCCAGTATACCATCAAACAAAATTAAAACAGATGGCGCTGGTATGTAGAAAAAAACGTTTTACAATTTAAAAGTTTTATAAATTCAGTGATACTTTAATACATAATTGAACATATTTGGAAATAATGCTGTGAAGTAAGTAATTAAAAATGTATATATATGTATTTCACACATGTGTGCACATTATGTGCCAAGAAGTCAAAAATCAAAAGAGAAGATATAAAGCTTTAAAATATTTTTACATAACTAATGGGAAAGAGGCAAGTCTGTGATCCTCTAGACACTACTTAAATGAATTTGACGTTTAGAATATAAGTGAAAGTGTTAGTCTCTCAGTCATGTTGACTATTTGTGACCCTATGGACTGTAGCCCACCAGGCTCCTCTGTCCATGGAATTCCCCAAGTAAGAATACTGGAGTGGGTTGCCATTCCCTTCTCCAGGGGATCTTCGCTACCCAGGGATCAAACCTGGGTCTCCCACACTGCTGTCAGATTTTTTACCATCTGAGCCACCAGGGAAGCCCATTTAGAATATAAATTAGTGTAAATTGTGAATCTGAACCTGGAAGAGTCATGTAAACAGTTTCCTCGATCTAGAAGGCTCACATTTTTTTTCCGTCTTTCAGAGACATTTATAGCTGCATGGTCACATGGGTGGAAGTATGGGCAGGAGAGTAGGATGAGCAGGTTGTGGAGAGAAAGTGAAGGAGACTCTCAGATCTGTGCACCTGGGGAGTCAGAGCACCTCAGAAATAGTTATAATATGTTCTTTTGAGTATTCAGTGTCACTCTAAATGTGCTCTTTTCAGCTCAATCATAGCTATTCTTCCAATTTAGATTCAATGTTTATGCTGAAAACCAACTCCATTTTAATAACTGTTCATACAAGAAATATTCCACTCTGTTTTCCTTCTCCCTTGCATTTCTGGGCAGAAATATTGTTCTGATTCTAATAATAACTTTTCTTTATCCTTCCTTGTCTATGAAAAAGAAAATGTTTTGTAGACTCTCTGAGTTTGTTTATTTTTACTATGCCTTGCCAAACTTCAGTGCTTTATTTGGGGAAAAATATTTTAAATGGATGACAGAATGCCATTAAAATTCTGCTGTGTTATTTTAATAACATTTATCCACATTTCTGGCTACATCAATCCCTTGGCCTAACTTCTAAATATAATTATGAATTGTATTGTCTTTAGTTTTTAAAGCTAAATTATTCACGGAGACTGCCATCAGTAAACTCTCTCTTGAAGTTTTTGTAACTTCATGTAGTTTACGAGAATTAACATGATTCTTTAAGAAAAGAAGAATAGAAACACTAAAATACTGATCTATGCTGAGTATGTTCACATACATTTCAGTTAATCCTCTTAATAATGTTTTGAGGTAGATATTATATTGTTGTTATTGTTCAGTAGCCCAATTGTGTCTGACTCTGCAACCCCATGGACAGCAGCACACCAGGCTTCCCTGTCCCTCACCATCTCCTGGAGTTTTCCCAACTTCATGTCCACTTGATCAGAGATGCCATTCAACTATGTTATCCTCTGATGCCTTCTTTTCCTTCTGCCCTCAAGCTTTCCCATATGCAGGGACTTTTCCAATGTTTTAGCTTTTTGCATCAGTTCATCAAAATAAGAGCTTCAGCTTTTTCAAGATTCAGAATTCAGATCCAGACCTGATACATTCAACTTTCTCTCTTAAAGGTGGTTTCTCAAGCAGATTTTAAAAGCACAGTCATTTATATGAAATTTTATTAGTGTTCTAGTAGAAGTTCACATTTCATTCTCAATTACAAAAATATATAACTTAAAAAACATTTTTAATTTGCCTTCATATATCCACCTGTGAAATGAACACAATTGTTTCTTTTACTCTACCTCACAGAAATCTCATTAGGATACAGAGATAATATAAATTGCAGCTTTATAGAATGCAGATACCAGATAGCCAGGATCCTTGAGTTTGGATTTTATTATTAAAGCCTCCTATGTTTGTAATAGAAGCTTCTATGTGATGAACTGAACAGAGTTGTCCCTTCTTGAAAATCAAAAATAAAAAAGAACTGGGCCATTATCTGACTGGTGGTTTAAACCACATAATTCATGCTGAGAGATCATGTACTTGCTTCAACAACTATTCACTTTCTAAATAAAATTGCAAAAATATCAAATGATTAAGTCAGTCAAAATAAACCAATTTCAGTTAAAAATTATAACAGATTTACCTCAGATATAAGTTTTTTTTTTTTAATTTCATGGAGCTTGATTAATTTTTTGCCCTATGTTGACCAGTAAAATGTGAATTAATTCTAATCCAAAAATAACATTGTTCATGGGGAGGGAAGATATTTTCTCTGGCATTGATGATGTTACTAGACCCTCCCTTTTCCT
>SJYC01070776.1:0-10332 GCA_006408675.1 Madoqua kirkii | reverse complement strand
GTCACGAGTTCTCTGGTGTTCTCAGGATTTGGACTTAAGCCTCCTGCCTCTGGTTTTCAGTCTTATTTTTACAGTAGTCTCAAGACTTCTCCTTCTATATAGATCCTTTGATAAAACATCTAGGTTAAAGATGAAAAGTTTCTCCACAGTGAGGGACACCCAGAAAGGTTCACAGAGTTATATGGAGAAGAGAAGAGGAAGGAGATAGTTAGAGGTGACCCAAATGAGATGAGGTGGAATCAAAAGAGGAGAGAGCAAGCTAGCCAGTAATCACTTCTTTATGTATACTCCACAATCTGGACCACTCAGAGATGTTCATGGAGTCATACAGAGAAGAGAAAAGGGAGGAAGGAGACAGAAGTGGTCAGGAGGATAAAACAGGGGAATCAAAAGGAGAGAGACAGATCCAGCCAGTAATCAGTTCCCTAAGTGTTCTCCAGCTTCTGGAACACACAGAGATTCAGAGTTGGGTAGAGAAGAGAAAGGGGAGGGAGGAGACACAGATGATCTGGTGGAGAAAAAGGAGGGTCCAAAGAGGGAGAGAGCAGTCAAGCCAGTAATCTCGCTCCCAAGTAAAAATGGGTACTGAAGATTTGGTTCTTAAAGGTACAAAATTGATACCAAAAAGCAAATATTAAAAATCTAGAGTAGAGGTTGGATTTTCAAAAATACAATATTAAAGAAAAGAAGGGGGGAAAGTCAGAAAAATTATATTTTAAAATATATATATGGAGTTTTCTTTACAAAATAAGGTCTTTTTGCAAGGCAGTAGTAGGTTATAAAAATGAAAATTAAAGGACTAATAGAAGATTTAAAATTTAAAAAAATTAAAAGAAGAAAAAAAAAAGAATGCTTGTACAAATAGTAAAAATATATCTAAGACTTTCTCTAGTGTTGTTGTGGGCAGTGTAGGGTCAGTTCATTTTCAAATAGTTTTTGGTCCAGCTTATAGTTCTCAAGATCTATAGTTCCCTTCCTATGTAGTTGGTCCTAACTATGGGTTTTTAATCTATTGCACCTGTCACTTCCAAGGTGGTTCCCTCTGTTTTAGCCTCTTCTGTTTACTGGTCTCTTCAGTGTTTGATTTCCACCCTGACACAAGGGGGCGGTGGTGGACACTTTTTTAGGCTCACTTGTTCAGTTGCGCTGTGGGGAGGAAGGGACGCTGCAAACAAATAACACTGGCATGTGCTCACAGTGCCTCAGCCACACTGGGCCTGTTCCCGCTCCCGACACATGTGCCCTCCCTGCTCACACTGCTCAGGCTCTAGGTTGCTTTGCTGAGAACCATCTGAGGCCAGCCCTGGGCTGCCTGCACCTCTCAGGTCTAAGCCGCTCAGGTTCAGGCACTTGGGTAGTCCTCAGAGGTGCAGACTCTGTTGGGCCTGCGTTTTGTGCCCTTTCCAGGTCTGAGCAGCTCAGGTGATGAGGTGTTTGGCAAGAGCGGTCACTCCAACTTATTGCCTTCCCCATCCCTGCCACTTGGTTTTCTGGGTGTACAACTGGCACACCTTCTCAGGTGGATGTTGACCATACAGGAACCCCAAGAAATCTTAGTTAGCATAGAAACCTGCTTGCAGTTTGGTAGATAACGTCTCTCTGGGGCCACGATTGCCCCCTTCCAGCTCTGGCTGCCTGTCACCAGAGGGGGATGGTCTGCAGCAGGCTATCTCTGTTCACTTCTTTGTTCTGTGCACGTGCCTGGCTATGTCTTATGTTAGGGCTTTTTGCGTGGTAGCTATCCCACAGTCTGGTTTGCTAGCCCAAGTTAGTTCACTCAGACTGCCCTCAGGGCATTCAGGCTCCGTCTTTACTCTAAGCAATGCAGCCCACCCCTCCTTGCCCAGCCCCCACTTGCTAGTGGCAGGTACAGCATCTGTGCTGCTTCTCCAATGGGGAAGTTACCATTGGGCTCATAATATGTGGGTTTTATTTATTTATTTATTTATTTATTTATTTATTTATTTTTCTTCCCTGTTCTGTTGCCCTTTGTGGTTCCAAAGCTCACCACAGACTCAGGAGTGAGAGTGTTTCCTGGTGTTTGGAAACTTCTCTCTTAAGACTCCCTTCCCAGGACAGAGCTAGGTCCCTACCTCTTTAGTCTCTTTTTTTGTCTATTTTTTCCTACCTCCTTTCAAAGACAATGGGCTGCTTTTCTGGCTGCCTGATGTCTTCTGCCGGCATTCAGAAGTTGTTTTGTAAATTTTACTCAGCGTTTAAATGTTCTTTTGATGAATTTGTAGGGGAGAAAGTGGTCTCCCTGTCCTATTCCTCTGACATCTTAGGACCGCCTGTAAAATATTTTTACAGTTACATCATGAATGTGCTTCCAATGTGGCTCAGTGTTAAAGAATTTGCCTGCCAATCTATTTTTGATCTTTCAGTGTTTCTTATTTTCTTCTTGATGCTCCAGAATTTCCTCTTCTATAATTTAATCATTTATTTTCTGTTTGAATTTTTATTTCTCTTTGAAGAACTCCATTTATCCAATTTTTAAGAATAGATCTACTAGCAACACATTCTTTTAGTTTTCCTTTGCTTCAGAATATCCTTATTTCCTCTTAATTCCTGAAGGATACTTTCATTGAATATAGAATTTACACTATGATCACTATGAGTTTTTTTTTCTTTCAGCACTTGAAAAACATTGACCTCTTCATTCCAGACTGCATAACTTCAAGTAGAAAACCCCTGTCATTTCTATTGGTATTGTCTTTAGTTGGTGTCATTTATTTCTAGACAAGATTTTTTTCTTAGTCTCTAGAAATTTCATTACAATATGTTTTGGCTTGCATTTCTCTAAACTTACTCTACTTTGGCCACCTCATGTAAAGAGTTGACTCATTGGAAAAGACTCTGATGCTGGAAAGGATTGGGGGCAAGAGGAGAAGGGGACGACAGAGGATGAGATGGCTGGATGGAATCACTGACTCGATGGACATGAGCCTGAGTGAACTCCAGGAGTTGGTGATGGACAGGGAGGCCTGGTGTGTTGCAATTCATGAGGTCGCAAAGAGTTGGACGCGACTGAGTGACTGAACTGAACTGAAACCTACTCTATTTAGGAATTTCTCATCCTTTTGAATCAGTAGCTGTTTTGTCAAATTTGTGAAGTATTAACATTTATTTCTTTGATTTTTGTCTCAATATAATTTGTGATTGCTTGTTGATGCCTGCTTTAAAATCCTTGTCAGAATATTCCAACATCTGTTTCATGTAAGTATTCATATCAGTTGATTGCCATTTCTTATTCACATTGCATTTCCCTGATACTTGTTTTGACAGGAGATTTTTCTTCCACATATTGGACACTTTGTCAATTATATAAGGAGATTCAGGGTTCTATTTAAATCTTTTATTTTAGCAGACAATCACCTGTTTGTGTTTATCACACAGATCCTAATTTACTTTTGTGAGTCTGGTTCTAACAATTTAAATTTCAAAGGCTTTCTGATTGTTATTTTGGTCTATGTGATTTATCTAGTTCTTCTCTGGCTCTCAATACCCTTAGCTGATCCTGCCTAGAGGATGTAAGGGATTGAGCCAGGTCTCTGATGCATCTGGATTAGAGAAAAGAAGTCTCTGAGTTGTGGAAGAAAGGAAAGGACACTTCCCAGGCCAGTGCACACTGCACCAATACACCATTGCCACCTGTCTCTAGGTCAGGGAGAAGTTTTCAGACTCACAAGACAGAGAGTCTTTTTGGACTGGATACATGTTGCTTTGGAATCCCCCTTGCATCCCAGGTGGCATTGCTGCTAAGTCGCTTCAGTCATGTCCGACTCTGTGTCCCCATAGACAGCAGCCCACCAGGCTTCCCTGCCCCTGGGATTCTCCAGGCAAGAACACTGGAGTGGGTTGTCATTTCCTGAAAGGCGTGTTTTATCCCTGGGTTGGGAAGATGTCCTGGAGAAGGAAATGGCAACCCACTCCAGTATTCTTGCCTGGGAAATCCCATGGACAGAGGAGCCTGGCAGGCTACAGTCCATGGGCAACTAAGAGTTGGACATGACTGAACAACTGACCATGTTGCACCCACTGCAGTCTAGTATCTCTGATTATGGAAGAGTTTCCCCAGGATGGGACACTTGTGATACACCACTGTACCTCAACCCTGCTTATTTGTGAAACATAGATGAGAGTGTACAACTTGGGATTGTTATACAGGAATTTGTCTGATTGATTCAATTTAGTCACAACATCTAGAATAGCATCATTACACAGAGTAGTTGCTCATTAAATATTGTTTGAATTTATGAATAAAATAAAGAGGCATGACCGACATATGGTTGATTCCCAATAAATACTAGCTAGCTAGATCTCATCATTCCCTTGGATAGCAAGTGAACAACGGAGGACTGAGGTCCAGGTCTTTTGATTCCAGTGCTCATGATAAAGAAATGCCTCTGATAAGAACAATACTTAATGTATATTAAAGTCTTACTATGTTTTAGGCATGATGATAGCATTATTCACACACACATCCTCCTTTCTCTCACTTCCTCTTCTCTCTCCTTTCCCTTCTTTCTTCTCCCCCTCCCTTCACCTTTCTTCTCCTTCAGTTTCTTCTTTTTCTTATTCATCATATTCTTCTTTCTCTCTCTTTCATTTTAGGTTGATTTGTTTCATTTAAATTTTAAAGAATTGTTTTATTTTCAATTTAATCTTGTTGTATCATTATGTAAATTATTTGCATTCTTTCAAAGCCTAATCTATACAACAATGCATATTCCCAAATTCTCAGTTCTAACCTTGTCCCATCCAACTTATTCCTTCCTTCTTCATTTAGGTATGTTCCCTCCTCCTCATTATTGTTTTAATTTTTGTTTTATGGTTTATCATTCTATCGTTTCTTTCTGTAATATAAGCAGATATGTATGTGTGTGTGCTTGGACCAACCTTACTCTTTCATATTTAGTAAGTGGTAGCTTGCTTTTCTCGACCTTGATTTTCTTTTTCATTTGACAATATGCCTAGGAGATCATTCCATTGCACTCTATATAGATTATCCTCATTCCTTTCTATACCTGCAGGATACTCTGTTGTTTATCTTCCATAGTTTATTCAACCAGTCTCCTCCTGATGGAATTTTTTTCTATTGCAAATAATACTATAATGAGTAGGTTCACACATGAACCATTTTTCCACTTTTTACAAATGTCATTGTATCTGTGAAATAGGTTTCTAAATGTGTGACATGGGTTTGGGTGGCCTCTGGAAGTTGATGATGGACAGGGAGGCCTGGCATGCTGCGATTCATGGGGTTGCAGGGATTCGGACATGACTGAGCGACTGAACTGAACTGAACTGATATACGTATATCTATACATATTTAAAATTATACCATAGAAATTCTTGCATTGTTAAGAAAATTCTAAGACCCACAACAGATTTCCCAACCTGGGAATCTGGGAGAGGGACTAAGAACCCCCAGGGAATGTGACTTTGAAGGCTAGTAAGGTTTGTTTATAGAACTTCCACAAAACTGGGAAAATAGACCTTTTAAAAGAAGGTGCCATTACCTTCAATAACCCTACCATAGTTTGACCTCAGGCCAAACACGGAGGGAACACAGCCCCGCCCATCAATAGAATATTTGATTAAAGATTTCCTGACTATGGCCCCAACCATCAGAACAAGACCCAGTTTCCCCCTACAGTCAGTCTCTCCCATCAGGAAACTCCTGTAAGCCTCTTATCCTTATCCATCAGAGGGCAGACAGAATGAAAACCACAATCAGACAAAACTAACCAAACTGATCACACGGACCACGGCCTTGTCTAACTCAATGAAACTAATGAGCCATGCTGTGTAGGGCCACCCAAGATGGATGGGTTATGGTGGAGAGTTCTGATAAAACACGATCCACTGGAGATGGGACTGGCAAACCACTTCAGTATTCTTGCCTTGAGAACCCCATGAACAGTATAAAAATGCAAAAAAAGATATGGTACTGAAAGATGAAGTTTCCAGATAACTAGATGCCCAATATGCTACTGGAGAATAGTGGAGAAGTAGCTCCAGAAAGAATGAAGAGACAGAGCCAAAGTGAAAACAACACCCAGTTGTGGATGTGACTAGTGATGGAAGTAAAGATCAATGCTGTAAGGAACATTGCATAAGAACATGGAATGGTAGGTCCATGAATCAAGGCAAATTGGAAATGGTCAAACAGGAGATGGCAAGAGTGAACAATGACATTTTAGGAATCAGTGAACTAAAATGGACTGGAACGGGAGAATTTAATTCAGATGACCATTATATCTACCACTGTGGGCAAGAATGCCTTAGAACAAATGGAGTAGCCCTCATAGTCAACAAAAGAGTCTGAAATGCAGCACTTGTGTGCAGTCTCAAAAATGACAGAATCTCTGTCCATTTCCAAGGCAAATCATTCAATATCACAGTTATCTGGGTCTATGCTCCGATCAGTAATGCTAAAGAAACTAAAGCTGAATGGTTCTATGGAAACCTACAAGACCTTCTAGAACTGAGACCCAAAAATCTGTCCTTTTCATCACAAGGGACTGGAATGCAAAAGTAGAAGTCAACAGATACCTGGAGTAACAGGCAAGTTTGGCCTTGGAGTACAGAATGAGGCAGGGCAAAGGCTAACAGAGCTTTAAGAAGAGAATGCACTGGTCATAGCAAACACACTCTTCCAACAACATAAGAGATGACTCTACACATGGATATCACCAGATGGTCAATAGTGAAGTCAGATTAATTATATTCTTTGCAACCAAAGATGGAGAGGCTCTACACAATCAGCAAAGGCAAAACTGGGAAGTGAATGTGGCTCAGATCATCAACTCCTTAATGCCAAATTCAGACTTAAATTGAAGAAAGTAAGGAAAACTACTAAACCATTCAGTTCAGTTCAGTTCAGTTCAGTCGCTCAGTTGTGTCTGACTCATTGCGACCCCAAGGACTGCAGCAGACCAGGCTTCCCTGTCCATCACCAACTCCCAGAGCTTACCCAAATGTATGTCCATTGAGTTAGTGATGCCATCCAACCATCTCATCCTCTTTCTTCCCCTTCTCATCCCACCTTCACTCTTTCCCAGCATCAGGATCTTTTCTAGTGAGTCAGTTCTTCACATCAGGTGGCCAAAATATTGGAGCTTCAGTTTCAGCATTAGTCCTTCCAATAAATATTCAGAACTGATTTCCTTTAGGATTGACTGATTTGATCTCCTTGCAGTCCAAGGGACTCTTGAGAGTCTTCTCCAACACCACCGTTCAAAATCATCACTTCCAACTCTCACATCGATGCTTGACTACTAGAAAAACCATAGCTTTGACTAGATGGACTTTTGTTGGCAAAGTACTATCTCTGCTTTTTAATATGCTCTCTAGGTTGGTCATATCTTTTCTTCCAAGAAGCAAGTATCTTTTAATTTCATGGCTTCACTTACCATCTGCAGTGATTTTGGAACCTGAAAAAACAAAGTCTCTCACTGTTTCCATTGTTTCCCCATCTATTTGCCATGAAGCGATGGAACCAGGTGCCATGACCTTAGTTTTCTGAATGTTGAATTTTAAGCCAACTTTTTCACTCTCCTTTTTTCACTTTCATCAGGAGGCTGTTTAGATCTTCACTTTCTCTCATAAGGGTGGTGTCATCTGCATATCTGAGGTTATTGATATTTCTCCCAGAAATTGTCATTCCAGCTTGTGCTTCATCGAGCCCTGCATTTCACACGGTGTACTCTCCATATAAACTAAATAAGCAGAGTGAGAATAAACAGCCTGATGTATTCCTTTCTCAATTTGGAAACAGTCTGTTATTCCATGTCCAGTTCTAACTGTTGCTTCTTGACCTGTATACAGATTTATCGGAGGCAGATAAGGTGGTCTGATATTCCCATATCTTGAAGAATTTTCCACAGTTTGTTGTGATCCACACAATCCAAGCCTTTGGCGTAGTCAATAAAGCAGAAGTAGATTTTTTCTGGAACTCTCTTGCTTTTTTAATGATCCAGTGGATGTTGGCAACTTGATCTCTGGTTGCTCTGCCTTTTTTTTTTTTTCTAAATCCAGCTTGAACACATTCAGGTATGACCTAAATCAAATCCCTTATGATTATACAGTGGAAGTGACAAATATATTCAAGGGAGTAAATTTGATAGACAGATTGCCTAAAGAACTGTGGATGGAAGTTCATGACATTATACAGGAGGCAATGATCAAGACCATCCCCAAGAAACAGAAATTCAAAAAGACAAAATGGTTGTCTGAGGAGGCCTTTCGAATAGCTGAGAAAAGAAGAGAAGCTAAAGGCAGAAGAGAACTGGAAAGATATACCCATCTGAAAGCAGAGTTCCAAACAATAGCAAGGAGAGACAAGAATGTGTTTATCAGTGATCAATGCAAAGAAATAGAGGAAAAGAATATAATGGGCAAGACTAGAGGCCTCTTTAAGAAAATCACAGATACAAAAGGACCATTCATGCAAAGATTGCCACAATAAAGGACAGAAAAAGTATGGACCTGACAGAAGCAGAAGATATTAAGAAGAGGTGGTAATAATACACAGAAGAACTATCCAAAAAAAGATCTTAATGACCCAGATAACCACGATGATGTGATCATCCATCTAAAGCCAGATATCCTGAAATATGAAGTCAAGTGGGCCTTAGGAAGCATTATTATAAACAAAGCTAGCGAAGGTGATGGAACTCCAGTGGAGCTATTTAAAATCCTAAAAGAAGATGCTGTTAAAATGTTGCGGTTAATATGCCAGCAAATTTGAAAACTCAGCAGTGGCCACAGGACTGGAAAAATGTTGTTTTTCATTCCAATCCCAAAGAAAGACAATGCCAAGGAATGTTCAGACTACCACACAATTGCATTAATCTCACATGCTAGTAAAGTAACGCTCAAAATTCCCCAAGTGAGGCTTCAACAGTATGTAAACCAAGAAATTCCAGATCTTCAAGCTGGATTTAGAAAAGGCAGAGGAACAAGAGATCACCTTGCTGACATCAATTGGATCATTGAAAAAGCAAAAGAGTTCCAGACAAACATCTACTTCTGCTTTATTGACTACACTAAAGCTTTGACTTAGTGGATCACAACAGCTGGAAAATTCTTCAAGAGACAGGAATACTATACCACCATATCTGCTTCCTGAGAATTCTGTATGCAGGTCAAGAAGCAGCAGTTAGAACCAGATATGGACCAACAAACTAGTTCCAAATTGGGAAAAGAGTACCTCAAGGCTGTATATTGTCATCCTATGTATTTGACTTCTATGCACATTACATCATGCCAAATGCCAGACTCGATGAAGCACAAGCTGGAATCAAGATTGCTTGGAGAAATATAAATAACCTCAAATATGCAGATGACACCACCTTTATGGGAGAAAGTGAAGAGGAACTGAAGAGCCTCTTGATGAAAGTGAAAGAGGAGAGTGAAAAAGCTGGCTTAAAACTCAACATTCAAAAAAACGAAAATCATGGCATCTGGTTCCATCACTGCATGGCAAATAGATAAGAAAAAAATGGAAACTTTGAGAGACTTTATCATCTTTGGGTCCAAAATCACTGCAGATGATGATTGCAGCAATGAAATTAAAAGATGCTTGTTCCTTTGAAGAAAAGCTATGACCAACCTAAACAGCATATTAAAAAGTTGAGACATTACTTTGCCAACAAAGGTCCGTCTAGTGAAAGCTATGGTTTTTCCAGTAGTCGTGTATGGATGTGAGAGTTGGACCATAAAAAAAAGCTGAGTCAAAATCACTGCAGATGATGATTGCAGCAATGAAATTAAAAGATGCTTGTTCCTTTGAAGAAAAGCTATGACCAACCTAAACAGCATATTAAAAAGTTGAGACATTACTTTGCCAACAAAGGTCCGTCTAGTGAAAGCTATGGTTTTTCCAGTAGTCGTGTATGGATGTGAGAGTTGGACCATAAAAAAAAGCTGAGTGCCAAGGAATTGATGCTTTTGAACTGTGGTGTTGGAGAAGACTCTTGAGAGTCCCTTGGACTGCAAGTAGATCAAACCAGTCAACCCTAAAGGAAATCAGTCCTGAATATTCATTGAAAGGAATGATGCTGAAACTGAAGCTCCAGTACTTTGACCACCTGATTCGAAGAACAGACTCACTGGAAAATACCCTGATGCTGGGAAAGATGGGAGGCAGGAGCAGAAATGTACTACAGAGGATTAGATGGCTGGATGGCATCACTGACTCGTTGGACATGAGTTTGAGCAAGCTCCGGGATTTGGTGATGGACAGGAAATATTGGCTTGCTGCAGTCCATGGTGTCACAAAGAGGTGGACAAAACTGAGCAGCTAAGCACACATATTAAGGATAC
>SJYC01070775.1:0-17204 GCA_006408675.1 Madoqua kirkii | reverse complement strand
TTTTAGTGGTTGCTTTAGGGTAATATTCTGCATCTTTAATTTATCACGATTTACCATCTAGTGATATTGCACCACTTCTCATGGAGTATAAGTCCTTACAACACTATGCTTCTATTTCTCCTCTCCCATTTGTTGTTCTCTTTTTGTCATATAGTTGCTTTTTTTTTTTTAACTTCTGGTTTAAATTCTCACCTCAATTCATTATTATCTGAAAAGTCCCCATCTTTCCTTTGTTTTTGAAAGACATTTTCACTGGGTATAGATTTCTAGTTAAAGAGCTTTTCTTTTAGTACTTAAAAAATATTGCTTCACTATCTTCGCACTTGCATTATTTTGATGAGAAATTTGCTATCATCCTTATCACTGGTCCTCTGTATTTGTGTCTTTTTTGTCTTGGCTGCTTTTAAGATATTATCTTCATCACTGTTTTTTGGAAATTTGTTTGTGATGTGGTTTGGTGTAGGTTTATTCATGTTTCCTGTGACTGGATTTGTTAAGCTTTTTCAATCTGGAAATTTGGAAAAATTTGGCCATCATTTCTTCAAATGTGTTTCTCTCCCCACTTTCCTTCCTCATCTCAGGGACTCCAATTCCACATACATTAGGCAGCTTAAGTCACAGCTAAATGATGCTCTGTTATTTTTTTCTTTACCTCCTTTTTTCTTTGTTTTCTCTCTATATTACAGTTTGAATAATTTTTATTGCTATGTCTTCAAATTCACTAGGTTTTTCTTTTACAACCTCTAATCTTACATTAATTCCATCCAATATATTTTTTTTGGTTTTACACATTATAATTTTCATTCCTAGAAGTTTTATTTGGGCCTTTTAATATTTTTCACATAGCTACTTTTTTTTTGAACATATGGAATACAGTTCCAAACTGTTCTAATATCTTTTTCTGCTATTTTAACATCTGTGTCTATTCTCTGTCAGTTTTGATAGATTGATTTTTCTCCACATTTTGGGTCATATTTTCCAGATACATTTATATTTGATGCCAGGGATTGTGAACTTTACCTCTTTGTGTGCCAGATATTCTTACATCCTTAAAGTATTCTTAAGCATTTTTTTTCAGGTATGCAATTAATTTACTTGGAAACTGGTTGATTGTTTTGGGTCTTGCTTTTAAGATTTGATAGTCAGAACCAAAGATGTGTTTATTCTAAAGCTAATCATCCACTACTACTGAGGCAAGACCCTTCTCTACACTTAAACCAATGCCCTATGAATGTTGAGACTTTTCAGTTTGGATGGTAGGAGCAGACACTATAACCAGCCCTATGGTGAGGGCTTAGAACTATTGTCTCTGATCCTTTTAAGTGATTTCTTCCTTGGCTGAAGGTAATTTCTTCACACAAATACACTGATCATTACTAAGCTGAATACTTCAGGGGGACCATCTGCAGATCTCCAGAATTTTTTGTGAACTGTCATTTCCTCTTCAGTACTATTTAGTGTGAGAACTTTAGTTGCCTTGGTGTCCCCATACTCTCAGATGTGTCTCTTTGATTCAAGAAATCACTGGACTCTGTTTGCATTTCCCCTTCCTGAAGCATGGCCTGAAAAATCTCTCAAAGCAGTAAGCTGGGAAAATTGTAGGACTCACTTCCTTTGTTTGCCATCTCTCATAGATCACAGTTCTTTGTTTACTGGTGTACAGTGTCTTATAAACTGCTATTTCATATGACAAGTCTATTTTTCAGGTGTTTCAGTGTATAGGTTAAATCACGGCTTCATTACACTCTCTTGGCCTGAGGGTTCCTTCCTTTCATGATCTATAAAGAAGAGTTTTGCTGTTCCTCTTTTTGCTTTCTTTTTTATTTATCACTTTGGATGTTGTTCTCTATTCTTGCTATTAAATCTTAAAACAAAATTGTCAGATGGTATATAGGCTTTTTTTTTTTACCAAAAAGAAAATGTAAGAGAATGAGCTACCCTCTGCATTAATTATCTTTTTGCTGCACGACAATTTATAACAAACTTGAAACTTTGAAAAAGTGAACATTTATTGTCACAATTTCAGTGGGTCAGAAATCTGGGCATGGCTTAGCTGGGTTCTCTGCTTCAGATTGTCTCATAAGCCTAGATCAAGGTGTCAGCCAGGACTGAGGTCTCATCTGGAGACTTGAATGATGAAGGATCTGCTTCCAAGATCATGTAGCTGTTGGCAGGATTTATTTCCTCAAGGACTGATGTCCTGTGGGCCTCAGTTCTTTGCTTGCTGTTTGTCACAAGCTGTCTTCAGTTTTTTACCACTTAGTCCTCTCCATTGAGCAACTTAAAATATGGCAGTTTGTTTTACCAAAGCAAGCAAGTCAAAGAGTCAGTTAACTTCTGTTACAATCTTACATAGCATAATCACAGAAGTGATATCCCATCAATTAAATGTGTTCTGTTTGTTAGAAGCAGGTCCCATCCATACTCAAGGGCTAGGGATTATACAAGGATGTAAATATTGGGAGGCTGGGGTCATTGAGGGTCGTCTTAGAGTCTGTCCACCAAGCTCTTCTTTTGTAGAGGTGGACAAAGTATAGGCCTCTTTAAAATATGTGTATGTAATTAGTTATTTAAGCCTAGAAGGTCCTATCAATAGAAAATAGCTGACTGTATTAAAAAACTGAATTGCTAAAGATGTTAAGAAATGTTGCTGGGGTTGAAGGCTCATGGTCTAATTGCTCTAAGAGATAAACAGGTTTGCCTTAACCCTTACCTTCTATCATATTCCCATCTTTCAGTATTTTGGCTCTTTACCCTTAGAAAATAATCTTGCCATCAGAAAATATTAAAACTGCTTTAATAAGTATTTTATTCAACAAACCTTTATTAGATATTACCCTGTAGCAGTCTTTATATTAATACTAGACATAAGAGATAAAGCAATGAATAAGAGAGTATGGGTCTTCCAGTATAATAGAAAATTAGCCATTAAACAGATGTGGCCAGTGCTACCAAAAGAGATGTGTCTTGATGGTGGATAAGCAGGAAAATTCATTGCTTAGCTGTTGAGGATCTCCAATAAACACCTGAAATTTTATAGCAATTGAATTTTGCTTTATTTAGCCTTTCCACTGCGGTCAGTACTGCATTAATCACAGATGTTATATTTCCAATCCTGGGACCATGCCTGGCATATAGTAGCCCATCAATAAATGTTTGTTGAATTGAACTGTAGAAATCAGAAGTTTGGAGATTCTATGTGATATATTCAACAATGCTTGTAATAGTGTTGAAAACAAACTGAGGGTCAGAAGGTATTCTGGTAATCTTCCATGAACAGAATGATTGGAGACCTCTGAAGGAAATGGCAACCCACTCCAGTGTTCTTGCCTGGAGAATCCCAGGGATGGGGGAGCCTGATGGGCTGCCATCTGTAGGGTTGCACAGAGTCAGACACGACTGAAGCAACGTAGCAGCAGCAGCAGTGAAACACATAGAACCCAACATGCCTACATTTGACTTTCTCTAAGTGTTTGCCAATAGAAGCTGTTATGAGTCAATATAAATCATCAGTTTACATGGAAGCAAAATGAAACTTCAGAGATGTTGAAAACACTGAGGTGTTTTAGTACTGCTAAAGGTGTGTTGTTTTTACCTACTGAGGTCTACTTAATCTGTGGCAACACACAAGTATGTTATTACTTCACTCTTTATTCATTAGTTTCTTCAGAAAGGAACTAGGTGACTGAGAGCCTGCCTGCCTGACTCAGACCTAGGTGAAAGTATTTTTAAAACCTCCAAATTACACACTCTGACCTTCCTACTTTAGCTCAAAGGAACTGACAAGAGACTTAACCTTTACTCTAAATTTTAAACTCACTGTTAGCTCTCTCAGGTCATTTATATTTTAACTTATATCTTATTTTGTAATAAAGTATTTTATTAATCATTTATTCATGAATCAAGCATAACTGTACCAGGTATTGTGCTGGGAACTGGAGATACAAAGCAAAGGAAGCATAGGGACTTCATTCATGGTCCAGTAGCTAAGACTCCATGTTCCTTATGCAAGAGGCCTGGGTTTGATTCTTAGAGAACTAGATTCCATATGCTGCAGCTAAGAGTTCACATGCTGCAACTAAGTATCCCACATGCCATCAATGAAGATAGGAGATTCTATGTGTTGCAACTAACACCTGACACAACCAAATAAATAAACATTAAAAGCAACAACAAAAGAAGCATAAATACCTTTAGGAAGTCCATGGTCTTTTTCAAGGTAATCATGTAGATCTGTGTAGGTGCCTTATTGTACAAGGGCATTTGATTATGGTGGCTATCTTCTTCTAATAACTGACAAAGGTGTTGAATGGGCAAGCAATTGCTTTTGATTTCATCTTCATTATTAAAACAAGAGTTCTCAAATTGGAGTTTATGACTTTTAGAGCTTATGTACTCCTAGAAATATTATTCACAACTGGGTACATACTTTTCCATTTTTCTGGGAGAGACTTTATCTGATGTTCATTGATGTATGAACCCCAAAATGTTTAAAATCATTGCATCTAAAGACTTTTCTAAGTTACTTCTAGTCTTCTAAAGTAGACAGAGCATAAATTATTCATAAAAAACTGACTAACAAGTAAACAGAAAAAATTGCAGGCACTAGAAATTATTTTAGTTTATGTGCCATTTTTCATCTTCTAATGTTCCTCCAGTGGGGCTTCCTACGTGACTCAGTGGTAAAGAATCCACCTGCCAGAGCAGGAGATGCAGGAGACATGAGTTCTCTCCCTGGGTTGGGAGGATGCCCCGGAGTAGGCAATGGCAACTCCTTCTAGTATTCTTGACCAGAAAATTCTATGGAGAGAGGGGCCTGGTGGGCTACAGTCAATGGAGTCACAAAGAGTCAGACATGAGTGAGTGACTGAGCACGCATGTGATGTCCCTCAAAGTAGATAAATGCCAATTCCATTAACAATCTAAATTGAATTCTTATCTAAGATTCATCTACTAACCTGCAATTATGTGTTGGGGGATATATCTATCTGGTAGTGCTTAGTTCTGTAGCAAGGGCTTCCCTCATAGCTCCTTCGTTAAAGAATCTTCCTGCAGTGCAAGAGACCCAGGTTCAATTCCTGGGTTGGGAAGATCCCCTAGGAAAGGAAATGGCAACCCATTCCAGTATTCTTGCTCAGAGAATCCCATGGACAGAGGAGCCAGGTGGGCTACAGTCCATAGGTTTGCAAGAGTCAGACACAACTTAGTGACTAAATCACCAAAGCAGTTCTGTAGCATAGTGTATTGAAAAGGATGGCTTTAAAGTCAAATATCTGTAGGTTTGATTCCAGATACAGAACCTATTCATTGTGAGCTCTTAGGCAAAGAATTAAAGTCTCAGTTTCCTTATCTATAAAGTGAAATAATAATACCTTACATGAAAGTTTTTACTACTGACTATAATAAGTTATGCCAAGTACCTGGCACACAGTGACAATAATAGTTGTAATTATTGCTACTTAAATGAATTCTAATAAGAGCTCTATAGCCAATTTGTTGTTGTTCAGCTGATAAGTCATGTCCAACTATTTGTAACCCCATGGATTATAGCCCACCAGGCTCCTCTGTCCATGGGATTTCTCAGGCAAGAATACTGGTTTGGGTTGCCATGTCTTTATCCAAGGGATCTTTCCAAACCAGGGAATCAAACCCCTGTCTCCTTCATTGGCAGGTGAATTCTTTCCCACTGAGCCACCAGGGTTACTCACTCTAAAAAAAATTCTTAAAGAAATTAATATCATTTAAGTACTAACTGCAGCAAAATGACTAAAATGTCCCAAAGTCTTCTGGCCTTTAGAAACTCTTCAGTTCAGTTCAGTTCAGTCACTCAGTCGTGTCTGACTCTTTGTAACCCCATGAATTGCAGCATGCCAGGCCTCCCTGTCCATCACCAACTCCCAGAGTTCACCCAAACTCATGAGCATATTGGGCACCTACTGACCTGGGGAGTTCTCCTTTCAGTATCCTATCATTTTGCCTTTTCATATTGTTCATGGGGTTCTCAAGGTAAGAATACTGAAGTGGTTTGCCATTCCCTTCTCCAGTGAATCACATCTGTCAGACCTCTTCACCATGACCCACCCATCTTGGGTGGCCCCACATGGCATGGCTTAGTTTCATTGAGTTAGACAAGGCTGTGGTCCGTGTGATTAGATTGACTAGTTTTCTATGATTATGGTTTGTGTGTCTGCCCTCTGATGCCTCTCTCAACCTAGAAACTCTTACTTATCTAAAAAGCTGAAATTCTGCAGGGTTTCTAGAAAGGCTGAGTAAGCCTCTGTCCATAAAGCAATGCTAAAGCTGGTCAGTGTTGTCAAAAATGACCTTTTAAAAGACTTATATATAGAAAACTATAAAACACTGATGAAAGAAATCAAAGAGGACACTAATAGATGGAGAAATATATCAACATAGTGAAAATGAGTAAACTACCCAAAGCAATCTATAGATTCAAAGCAATCCTTATCAAGCTACCAACAGTATTTTTCAACAGGACTAGAACAAATAATTTCACAATTTGTATGGAAATACAAAAAACCTTGAATGGCCAAAACAATCTTGAAAAAGAAGAATGGAACTGGAGGAATCAACCTGCCTGACTTCAGCCTCTACTACAAAGCCACAGTCATCAAGACAGTATGGTACTGGCACAAAGACAGAAATATAGATCAATGGAACAAAATAGAAAGCCCAGAGATAAATCCACGCAGCTACAGACACCTTATCTTTGACAAAGGAGGCAAGAATATACAATGGAAAAAAGGCAATCTCTTTAACAAGTGGTGCTGGGAAAACTGGTCTGGTCTTGTAAAAGAAGGAAACTAGAACACTTTCTAATACCATACACAAAAATAAACTCAAAATGGATTAAAGATCTAAACATAAGACCAGAAACTATAATCCTCCTAGAGGAAAACATAGGCAAAACACTCTCCAACATAAATCACAGCAGGATCCTCTATGACCCACCTCACAGAGTATTGGAAACAAAAGCAAAAATAAACAAATAGGACCTAATTAAACTTAAAAGCTTTTGCACAATAAAGGAAACTATAGGCAAGGTGAAAAGACAGCCTTCAGAATGGGAGAAAATAATAGCAAACAAAGCAAATGACAAATAATTAACCTCAAAAATATACAAGCAACTCCTGCAGCTAATTCCAGAGAAATAAACGACCCAGTCAGAAGATGGGTCAGAGAAATAAACAGACGCTTCTCCAAAGAAGACACACAGATGGCTAACAAACACATGAAAAGATGCTCAACATCACTCATTATCAGAGAAATGCAAATCAAAACCACAATGAGGTACCATTTCACTAACATAGGCAAAACACTCTCCAACATAAATCACAGCAGGATCCTCTATGACCCACCTCACAGAGTATTGGAAACAAAAGCAAAAATAAACAAATAGGACCTAA
The DNA here is from genome assembly GCA_006408675.1 of Madoqua kirkii. NCBI lineage: Eukaryota > Metazoa > Chordata > Mammalia > Artiodactyla > Bovidae > Madoqua > Madoqua kirkii. The sequence goes on along the minus strand of SJYC01070775.1, from coordinate 9,780 downwards.
TTAAACTTAAAAGCTTTTGCACAATAAAGGAAACTATAGGCAAGGTGAAAAGACAGCCTTCAGAATGGGAGAAAATAATAGCAAACAAAGCAAATGACAAATAATTAACCTCAAAAATATACAAGCAACTCCTGCAGCTAATTCCAGAGAAATAAACGACCCAGTCAGAAGATGGGTCAGAGAAATAAACAGACGCTTCTCCAAAGAAGACACACAGATGGCTAACAAACACATGAAAAGATGCTCAACATCACTCATTATCAGAGAAATGCAAATCAAAACCACAATGAGGTACCATTTCACACCAGTCAGAATGGCTGCTATCAAAAAGTCTACAAGCAATGAATGCTGGAAAGGGTGTGAAGAAAAGGGAACCCTCTTACACTGTTGGTGGGAATGCAAACTAGTCCAGCCACTATGGAGAACAGTGTGGAGATTCCTTTAAAAAACTGGAAATAGAACTGCCATATGACCCAGCAATCTCATTGCTGGGCACACACACCGAGGAAACCAGAATTGAAAGAGACATGTGTACCCCAATGTTCATCGCAGCACTGTTTATAATAGCCAGGACATGGAGGCAACCTAGATGTCCATCAGCAGATGAATGTATAAGAAAGCTATGGTACATATACACAAAGGAATATTACTCAGCCATTAAAAGGATACATTTGAATCAGTTCTAATGAGTTGGATGAAACTGGAGCTGATTATACAGAGTGAAGTAAGCCAGAAAGAAAAAGACCAATACAGTATACTAACGTGTATATATGGAATTTATAAAAATGGTAATGATAACCCTATATGTAAGACAGCAAAAGAGACACAGATTTATAGAACAGTCTTTTGAACTCTGTGGGAAAGGGAGAGGGTGGGATGATTTAGGAGAATGGCATTGAAACATGTATATTTTCATATGTGAAATGAATCACCAGTTCAGGTTTGATGCATGAGACAGGGTGCCTGGGTCTGGTGCACTAGGATGACCCAGAGGGATGGGATGGGGAAGAAGGTGGGAGGAGCTGGTATTCATGATGGGGAACACATGTACACCCCTGGAAGATTCATGTCAATGTATGGCAAAGCCACTACAATGTTGTAATTAGCCTCCAATTAAAATAAATAAATTTATATTAAGAAAAGAAATATAAAAATAAATAAAGACTCTGAAAATTGACTAAAGACATGGAACAAATCAAAGAGTTTATTCATGACAATTTAATGAACATCTGTAAAATCAGTAAAAGTCTCTGGTGTTTTAGCCTGGTACATCTCCAATTCCTTTACCTTAGTTCCATAATCCTACTTGGGTGAGCATGTTGTGAAGAATGGCAGCTCTGCAGCCATGTAAGAATGATGACTTATTTGCAGCATTCTTTGCCTGGGGCATTGTCAAAAACAATACCAATTTCAGTGGCAAGCAATCAGGGAAAACAGTATCACAACTAGACTGTGGTTACAGTACTTGTTGGGACAAGCAACAGAATGGCATTCAGCCATAAGTTTATGTATGTTCTACGACCAGAATGAAATCAAATTGTAAATAAATGACAGGACAAAATTTGGGGAATTCATGAATATTTGAATATTAAGCAGCACACATCTATATAACCTGTAATTCAAAGAAGAAATCATATGAGAAATTTGAAAATGCTTTGAGCAGAATGAAAACAAAATACACCATATCAAAATATATGGAATTTGTTTGCAGGACATTTCATCCAAATGCAGAAGAATACATTTTCTTATGAAGTGCATATGGAACATTCTCCAGGATAGACCACATCTTGGGTCACATATCAAGGGTTGGTAAATTTAAGAAAACTGAAATCATATCAAGCATCTTTTCTGACCTCAACATTATGAGACAAGATATCAATTACAGAAGAAAAAAAAACTGTAAAAACCACAAGCACACGGAGATTAAACAACACCTTCCTAAATAACCAACAGGTTGCTGAAGAAATAAAAGGAGAAATTAAAAAAAAAAAATTCTAGAAACAAATGACAACAAAAACAGCGACTCAAAACCTATGGGATGTAGCAAAAGCAGTTCTAAGAAGGAAGTTTATAGCAATAGAGTCCTACCTCAAGAAACAAGAAAAAATTGAATAGACAACCTAATTTTACACCTAAAACAACTAGAGAAAGAGGGAAAAAAAACCCCAAAGTTAGTAGAAGGAAAGAAATCATAAAGATCAGAGCAGAAACAAATGAAAAAGAAAGGAAGGAAAAAATAATAAAGATTAATAAAACTAAAAGCTGTTTCTTTGAGAAGATAAACAAAACTGACAATTAACCAGACTCATTGAGAAAAAAAGAGAGATGATTCAAGTCAACAAAATTAGAAGTGAAAAAGGAGAGATTACACAGACAATGAAGATATACAAAGGATCATAAGAGACAATTATGAACAACTATATGCCAATAAAATGGACAACCTTGATGAAATCGATTCTTAGAAAAGTTCAACCTTTTAAGACTGAACCAGAAAGAAATAGAAATTATGAACAGACCAGTCAAAAGCACTGAAATTGAGGCTGATCAAAAATCTCCCAAAAAACAAAAGCCTAGGGCCAGATGGCTTCACAAGTGAATCCTAACAAATGTTTAGAGAAGAGCTAATGCCTATCCTTCACAAACTCTTCCAAAAAATTGCAGAGAAAAGATCACTTCCAAACTCATTCTATGAGGCCACCATCACCCTGAAATCAAAACCAGACAAAGATGCCACAAAAAAGAAAGTTACAGGCCAATATCACTAATGAACATAGTTGCAAAACTCCTCAACAAAGTTCTAGCAAACCGAATCCAACAACACATTAAAAGGATCATACACGATAATCAAGTTGGGTTTATCCAAGGGATGCAAGAATTATTCAATATACGCAAATCAGTCAATGTGATATGCCATATTAACAAATTAAAAAATAAAAATCACAGGATAATCTCAATAGATACAGAAAAAACTTTTGACAAAATTCCCGACCCATTGATGATAAAAATTCTTCAGAAAATGGTCATAGAGGGAACCTACCTCAACATAGTAAAGGCCATATGCAAACACACACACAGCAAACATTATTCTCAATGGTTAAAAACTGAAAGCATTCTTCCAAAGATAAGGAACAAGACACCACTATTATTCAACATAGTTAGGAATTCCTAGCTACAGCAAGCAGAGAAGAAAAACCAATAAAAGGTATCCAGATTGGAAAAGAAGTAAAGCTCTCACTGTTTGCAGATGACATGATACTGTACATAGAAAACCCTAAAGATAGTATCAGAAAATTGGTTAAAAACTGAAAGCATTCTTCCAAAGATAAGGAACAAGACACCACTATTATTCAACATAGTTAGGAATTCCTAGCTACAGCAAGCAGAGAAGAAAAACCAATAAAAGGTATCCAGATTGGAAAAGAAGTAAAGCTCTCACTGTTTGCAGTTGACATGATACTGTACATAGAAAACCCTAAAGATAGTATCAGAAAATTACTAGAGCTAATCAGTGAATTTAGCAAAGCAGGATACCAAACAATGCACAGAAATTACTTGCATTTCTATATACTAACAATGAAAAATCAGAAAGAGAAATTAAGGAATCAATCCCATTTGCCATTGAAACAAAAAGAATTACATATCTAGGAATAAACTTACTTAAGGAGACAAAAGAACTCTACACAGAAAATTATAAGACACTAATGAAAGAAATCAAAGATGACATAAACAGATGGAGAGATATTCCATGTTCCTGGGTGGGAAGAATCAATATTGTGAAAATGACCATATGACCAAACATAATTTACAGATTCAATGCAATTCCTATCAAATTACCAATGACATTTTTTAACAGAACTAGAACAAAAAATTTCACAATTCATATGGAAACACAAAAGACCCCTAATAGCCAAAGTAGTCTTGAGAAAGAAGAATGTAGCTGGAGGAATCAACTTTCCTGACTTCAGTTCATACTACAAAGCTACAGTCATCAAGACAGTATGGTACTGGCAAAAACACAAATATAGACCAATGGAACAATATAGAAAGCCCAGAAATAAACCCATGCACCTATTTTTTACAAAGTCAAGAATTTACAGTGGGGCAAAGACAGCCTCTTCAATAAATGGTGTTGGGAAAACTGGACAGCTACACACAAAATAATGAAATTAGAACACTTCCTAATACCATACACAAAGATCAACTCAAAATTGATTAAATACCTAAATATAAGACTAGAAACTAGAAAACCCTTACAGGAAAACAGGAAAACATGGGCAGAATGCACTATGACATAAATCACAGCAAGATCCCCTATGATCCACCTCTAAAGTAATTAAAATAAAAATAAACAAGTAGAATCTAATTAAACCTCAAAACTTTTGCATAGCAAAGGAAAGTATAAACAAGATGAGAAGACAGCTCTCAGAATGGAAGAAAATAATAGCAAATGATACAAATGACAAAGGATTAATCTCCAAAATATACAAGCCTCTCATGCAGCTCAATACCAGAAAAACAAACAGCCCAATAAAAATATTGCTGAAGGCCTAAACAGACATTTCTTCAAAGACATACAAATGGCTAATAAACACATGAAAAGATGCCCAATATCGCTCATTATTAGAGAAATGTAAATCAAAACTAAAATGAGGTATCACCTCTTATCAGTCAGAATGGCCATCATCAAAAAATCTACAAACAGTAAATGCTGAAGAAGGTGTTGGAGAATAAGAAACCCTCTTGCACTGCTGGTGGGTATATTTATACAGCCACTATGGAGAACAGTATGGAAGTTCCTTAAAAAACTACAAATACAACTACCATATGACCCAACAATCCCGCTACTGGGTATATACCCTGAGGAAACCATAAATGAAAAAGGCACATGTACTTTAATATTTACTGCAGCACTATTTACAATAGCTAGGACATGGAAGCAACCTAGATGTCCATCAACAGATAAATGGATTTGTGATTCATATATGCAATGGAATATTACTCAGTCATCAAGAAAAATGCATTTGAGTCAGTTCTAATGAAGTGGATTAACCTAGAACCTATTGTACAGAGTGAAGTAAGTCAGAAAGAGACAGACAAATATGGGATATTAACACATATACATGGAATCTAGAAAAATGGTAATGATGAACCTTTTTTGCAGGGCAACAGTAGAGATTCAGACATAGAAAACAGACTTGTGAGCACAGTGCTGGAATAAGAGGGTAGGACAAACTGAGAGAGTAACATGAATACATATACATTACCATATGTAAAATAGAAAGCCAGTGGGAATTTGCTGTATGATGCAGGGAGCTCAAACTCTGTCTATGACAACCTAGATGGGTGAGATTAGGTGTAGGGTGGGAGGGAGTTTCAAGAGGGAGGGAACATCTGTATGCTTATGGCTGATTCATGTTGATGAATGGCAGAAACCAACATAATACTGTAAAGCAATTATCCCCCAGTTATAAAGAAATAAAAAATGTATGGGATTGTGCCAAAACACTGATTAGAAGGAAATTTATAAACACCTACTTTTAGAGTAGAAGAAAGATCTCAAATAAATAGCTAAATCTTTCACTTTCAGAAACTAGTGAAATAAGAGCTAAAAAAACAAGAAATAAGGAAATAAAAAAGATTAGGGCAGGAATCAATGGAATAAAAAAGAGGGAAAAAATGGAAAAAATTAAGGAAGCCAAAAGTTAAGTTGGTTTTTTGAAAAGATGAACAGAATTGACCAACCTTAGCTGCTTCTGCTGCTGCTGCTGCTGCTGCTGCTGCGTCACTTCAGTCGTGTCCGACTTTGTGCAGCCCCATAGATGGCAGCCCACCAGGCTCCCCGTCCCTGGGATTCTCCAGGCAAGAATACTGGAGTGGGTTGCCATTTCCTTCTCCAATGCATGAAGGTGAAAAGTCAAAGTGATGTCGCTCACTAGTGTCTGACTAGTAGCAAACCCATGGACTGCAGCCTACCAGGCTCCTCTGTCCATGGGATTTTCCAGGCAAGAGTACTGAAGTGGGGTGCCATTGCCTTCTCCGAACCTTAGCTAGACTGACTAATTAAAAACACACAATTAGAAAAACTGGGAATGAAAGAGGAGATGCCATTATTAAATTACAAAGATTAAAAGGATTACATGTACAAAAATACAAACAACATTATGTCAATAAGGATGGAGAACACGTGTACATCCGTGGCGGATTCATGTTGATGTATGGCAAAACCAATACAATATTGTAAAGTAATTAGCCTCCAATTAAAATAAATAAATTTATATTAAAAAAAAACAAGACAATTTAGATGAAATGAACACATTCTAGAAAGAAACAAATAACCCAATTTGAGTGATGAACAAATAGAGAATATGTACAGGCCTAGACCTAGCAAATAAAAATCTTCCCGCAAAGTGAGGCCCAGACACGGATGACTTTATTAGTAAATCACCAAAGCCTTAAACAAGAAATAGGATTAGTCCTTTACAATGTTTCCATATAACATAAGAGGAGAAAACACACAGCAACTCATTCTATAGACAGTATTACCCTAGCAGCAAAATCAGATAATACAGTACAAGAAAAGAAAACTATGTCAGTATCCCTCATGAATATACGTAAATATCTCTGAGAAAATATTAGCAAACCAAACCCTGTAACATAGAAAGAGGATTATATGCCATGGCAAATGGAATGCATTCCAGAATGCAAAGTTGATTTAATATCCAAAAATAATTGTTATATACTCTGTTAATAAAGAACAAAAATCATATGATCATCTCAAAAGACAAAAAATTCCTTGACAAAAGTCAAAATTTCTGATAAATTTTCTCAACAAATGAAGAAAACTTACTCATCTTGGTAAAGAGCATCTATGAAAAGCCTAGAACTAACATTATAATTCATGACCAAAGATTGAATGCTTGCCTCTAAAGTCAGAAATAAGAATAAGGATAGGCATATTATATAGATCAAGAGAGCATAGTTAAGCGTCCAGGGACAAACCTTTCCAATTATGGTTGATTGATTTTCAAAAAAAATAGTACCAGTGTATTCCAATAGGGACATGATGGTCTTTTTAACTAACGGTACTGGGATGATTGTATATTCAGGTGAAAAAAAAATTTAGACCCTTATCTCACACCATAACCAAAAATAAACTAAAAATAGATCGTAGACCTAAATGTAATAGCTGAAACAAACAAAATACTCTTAGAGAAAAACATAATAGAGGAACTTTTGAGACCTTGTAGTAGGCCAGAATTTCTTGGATATGACATGAAAAGAAAAAAATGATAAATCGGACTTCATCAGACTTAAAATATTTTGGACTTCAAAGACACATAAATAAAAAAAATATCAACCTGAGAGAAAATATTAGTAAATCAAATATATGATGAAGAACTTTTAGAATATAGTAGATATCCTTTAAACTCAATACAAATGACCAAATTGAAAAATAGGTAAAACTTTTGAAATAAACATTTCAGCAAATATACTAAAGTCCTGTAAACACACAAACTGCTCAATCTCATTAGTCATTGGGAAAATGCAAATTAAAACAATGAAATGCCATTTCACACCTATAAGAGTGCTGTTATTGTTGTTCAGTCACTAGATAGTGTCCAACTGTTTACTACCCCATGGACTGCATCATGCCAGGCTTCTCTGTCCTCTACTGTCTCCCAAAGGTTGCTCAAATTCATGCACATTAAGTCAGTGATGCTATCTAACTATCTCATCCTCTGCTGCCCCCTTCTCCTTTTGCATCCAATCTTTCCCAGCATCAGGGTCTTTTCCAATGAGTCTGCTCTTCACATCAAGTGGCCAAAGTGTTGGAGCTTCAGCTTTAGCATCATTCCTTCTAATGAATATTCAAGGCTGATTTCCTTTAGGATTGATTGGTTTGATCTCCTGGTAGTCCAAGGGACTCTCAAGAGTCTTCTCTTGTACCACAATTTGAAAGCTTCAATTCTTCAATGCTCAGCCTTCTTTATGGACCAACTCTCATATCCATACATGACTACTGGAAAAACCATAGCTTTGATACAGGCCTTTGTTGGCAAACAGATGTTTTTGCTTTTTAAACGCTCTCTAGGTTTATCACAGTTTTCCTTCCAAAGAACAAAAGTCTTTTAATTTCATGGCTGCAGGCACTGTCCACAGTGACTTTGAAGCCCAAGAAAATAAAATCTGTCACTGCTCCCACTCTTTCCCCTTCTGTTTGTCAGAAAGTGATGGAACCAAATGCCATGATCTTTGGGTGTTCTTTGTTTTGTTTTGTTTTTTATGTTGAGTTTGAAGCCAGCTTTTTCACTCTCCTCTTTTGCCCTCATCAAGAGGCTCTTTAGTTCCTCTTCACTTTCTGCCGTTAGCATGGTATCATCTGCATATCTGAAGCTGTTGATATTTCTCCTGGAAACCTTGATTCCAGCTTGTGATTCATCTAACCTGGCATTTCACATGATGTGCTCTGCATATAAGGTAAACAATCAGAGTGACAATATACAGCCTTGACGTACTCCTTTCCCAATTTGGAACCAGTCCATTTTTACATGTCTGGTTCTGACTGTTGTTTATTCTCGCATACAGGTTTCTCAGGATACAGGTATGGTGGTCTGGTACTCTCATGTCTTTAAGAACTTTCCACAGTTTGCTGTGATCCACACAGTGAAAAGTTTTAGCATAGTCCATGAATCAGATGTTCTTTTTCTGGGACTCCCTTGCTTTCTCCATAATCCAACAAATGTTGGCAATTTGATCTCTGGTTTCTCTGCCTCTTCTAAACCCAGCTTGTACAACTGAAAGTGCTCAGTTCATGTACTGCTGAAGCCTAGCTTGAAAGATTTTGAGAATAACCTTTCTAACATGTGAAATGAGCACAATGGTATGATAGTTTCAACATTCTTTGTCATTGCCCTTCTTTGAGACTGGAATGAAATCTAACTTTTTCCAGTCCTGTGGCCACTCCAGGGCTTTCCAAATTTGCTGGCATATTGAGTGTAGCACTTTAACAGCATCATCTTTTAGGATTTTAATGAGCTCAGCTAAAATTCTATCACCTCCACTTTGTACATAGTAATGCTTTCTAAGGCTCACTTGACTTCATACTGCAGGATATTTGGCTCTAGGTGAGTGACCACACCATATTAATTATCTGAGACATGAGATCTTTTTGTATAGTTCTGTGGATTCTTGCCACCTCTTCTTAATATCTTTTGCTTCTGTTAGGTCTTTACCATATCTGTCCTTTATCACGCTTATCCTTGCATGAAATATTCCTTGATATCTCCAATTTTCTTGAAGAGATCTCTAGCCTTTCCCATTCTATTGTTTTCCTCTATTTCTTTGCATTGTTCATTTAAGAAGGCCTTCTTATCTCTCCTTGCTATTCTCTGGACTCTGCATTCAGTTGGGTATATCTTTTCCTTTCTCCTTTGCCTTTTGCTTCCTTCTTTTTTCAGCTACTTGTAAGGCCTCCTCAAATGACCACTTGGTCTTCTTGCATTTCTTTTTCTTTGAGATGGTTTTGGTTACTGCCTCCTGTACATTGTTAGGCACTTCTATCCATAGTTCTTCAGGCACTCCTCTGTCTGCCAGATCTAATCCCTTGTATCTATTCATTGATTTAGGTCATACCTGAATGGCCTACTGGTTTTTCCTACTTTATTCAATTTATTTGTACTCCAAGGCTGAACTTGCCTGTTGTACTAGATATCTCTTGACTTCCTACTTTGGCATTTCAATCCTATATTATGAAAAGGACATCTTTTTTTTTTTTTTTTT
>SJYC01070774.1:0-22071 GCA_006408675.1 Madoqua kirkii | reverse complement strand
TATGGGATTGTGCCAAAACACTGATTAGAAGGAAATTTATAAACACCTACTTTTAGAGTAGAAGAAAGATCTCAAATAAATAGCTAAATCTTTCACTTTCAGAAACTAGTGAAATAAGAGCTAAAAAAACAAGAAATAAGGAAATAAAAAAGATTAGGGCAGGAATCAATGGAATAAAAAAGAGGGAAAAAATGGAAAAAATTAAGGAAGCCAAAAGTTAAGTTGGTTTTTTGAAAAGATGAACAGAATTGACCAACCTTAGCTGCTTCTGCTGCTGCTGCTGCTGCTGCTGCTGCGTCACTTCAGTCGTGTCCGACTTTGTGCAGCCCCATAGATGGCAGCCCACCAGGCTCCCCGTCCCTGGGATTCTCCAGGCAAGAATACTGGAGTGGGTTGCCATTTCCTTCTCCAATGCATGAAGGTGAAAAGTCAAAGTGATGTCGCTCACTAGTGTCTGACTAGTAGCAAACCCATGGACTGCAGCCTACCAGGCTCCTCTGTCCATGGGATTTTCCAGGCAAGAGTACTGAAGTGGGGTGCCATTGCCTTCTCCGAACCTTAGCTAGACTGACTAATTAAAAACACACAATTAGAAAAACTGGGAATGAAAGAGGAGATGCCATTATTAAATTACAAAGATTAAAAGGATTACATGTACAAAAATACAAACAACATTATGTCAATAAGGATGGAGAACACGTGTACATCCGTGGCGGATTCATGTTGATGTATGGCAAAACCAATACAATATTGTAAAGTAATTAGCCTCCAATTAAAATAAATAAATTTATATTAAAAAAAAACAAGACAATTTAGATGAAATGAACACATTCTAGAAAGAAACAAATAACCCAATTTGAGTGATGAACAAATAGAGAATATGTACAGGCCTAGACCTAGCAAATAAAAATCTTCCCGCAAAGTGAGGCCCAGACACGGATGACTTTATTAGTAAATCACCAAAGCCTTAAACAAGAAATAGGATTAGTCCTTTACAATGTTTCCATATAACATAAGAGGAGAAAACACACAGCAACTCATTCTATAGACAGTATTACCCTAGCAGCAAAATCAGATAATACAGTACAAGAAAAGAAAACTATGTCAGTATCCCTCATGAATATACGTAAATATCTCTGAGAAAATATTAGCAAACCAAACCCTGTAACATAGAAAGAGGATTATATGCCATGGCAAATGGAATGCATTCCAGAATGCAAAGTTGATTTAATATCCAAAAATAATTGTTATATACTCTGTTAATAAAGAACAAAAATCATATGATCATCTCAAAAGACAAAAAATTCCTTGACAAAAGTCAAAATTTCTGATAAATTTTCTCAACAAATGAAGAAAACTTACTCATCTTGGTAAAGAGCATCTATGAAAAGCCTAGAACTAACATTATAATTCATGACCAAAGATTGAATGCTTGCCTCTAAAGTCAGAAATAAGAATAAGGATAGGCATATTATATAGATCAAGAGAGCATAGTTAAGCGTCCAGGGACAAACCTTTCCAATTATGGTTGATTGATTTTCAAAAAAAATTAAAAATTCCTTGACAAAAGTCAAAATTTCTGATAAATTTTCTCAACAAATGAAGAAAACTTACTCATCTTGGTAAAGAGCATCTATGAAAAGCCTAGAACTAACATTATAATTCATGACCAAAGATTGAATGCTTGCCTCTAAAGTCAGAAATAAGAATAAGGATAGGCATATTATATAGATCAAGAGAGCATAGTTAAGCGTCCAGGGACAAACCTTTCCAATTATGGTTGATTGATTTTCAAAAAAAATAGTACCAGTGTATTCCAATAGGGACATGATGGTCTTTTTAACTAACGGTACTGGGATGATTGTATATTCAGGTGAAAAAAAAATTTAGACCCTTATCTCACACCATAACCAAAAATAAACTAAAAATAGATCGTAGACCTAAATGTAATAGCTGAAACAAACAAAATACTCTTAGAGAAAAACATAATAGAGGAACTTTTGAGACCTTGTAGTAGGCCAGAATTTCTTGGATATGACATGAAAAGAAAAAAATGATAAATCGGACTTCATCAGACTTAAAATATTTTGGACTTCAAAGACACATAAATAAAAAAAATATCAACCTGAGAGAAAATATTAGTAAATCAAATATATGATGAAGAACTTTTAGAATATAGTAGATATCCTTTAAACTCAATACAAATGACCAAATTGAAAAATAGGTAAAACTTTTGAAATAAACATTTCAGCAAATATACTAAAGTCCTGTAAACACACAAACTGCTCAATCTCATTAGTCATTGGGAAAATGCAAATTAAAACAATGAAATGCCATTTCACACCTATAAGAGTGCTGTTATTGTTGTTCAGTCACTAGATAGTGTCCAACTGTTTACTACCCCATGGACTGCATCATGCCAGGCTTCTCTGTCCTCTACTGTCTCCCAAAGGTTGCTCAAATTCATGCACATTAAGTCAGTGATGCTATCTAACTATCTCATCCTCTGCTGCCCCCTTCTCCTTTTGCATCCAATCTTTCCCAGCATCAGGGTCTTTTCCAATGAGTCTGCTCTTCACATCAAGTGGCCAAAGTGTTGGAGCTTCAGCTTTAGCATCATTCCTTCTAATGAATATTCAAGGCTGATTTCCTTTAGGATTGATTGGTTTGATCTCCTGGTAGTCCAAGGGACTCTCAAGAGTCTTCTCTTGTACCACAATTTGAAAGCTTCAATTCTTCAATGCTCAGCCTTCTTTATGGACCAACTCTCATATCCATACATGACTACTGGAAAAACCATAGCTTTGATACAGGCCTTTGTTGGCAAACAGATGTTTTTGCTTTTTAAACGCTCTCTAGGTTTATCACAGTTTTCCTTCCAAAGAACAAAAGTCTTTTAATTTCATGGCTGCAGGCACTGTCCACAGTGACTTTGAAGCCCAAGAAAATAAAATCTGTCACTGCTCCCACTCTTTCCCCTTCTGTTTGTCAGAAAGTGATGGAACCAAATGCCATGATCTTTGGGTGTTCTTTGTTTTGTTTTGTTTTTTATGTTGAGTTTGAAGCCAGCTTTTTCACTCTCCTCTTTTGCCCTCATCAAGAGGCTCTTTAGTTCCTCTTCACTTTCTGCCGTTAGCATGGTATCATCTGCATATCTGAAGCTGTTGATATTTCTCCTGGAAACCTTGATTCCAGCTTGTGATTCATCTAACCTGGCATTTCACATGATGTGCTCTGCATATAAGGTAAACAATCAGAGTGACAATATACAGCCTTGACGTACTCCTTTCCCAATTTGGAACCAGTCCATTTTTACATGTCTGGTTCTGACTGTTGTTTATTCTCGCATACAGGTTTCTCAGGATACAGGTATGGTGGTCTGGTACTCTCATGTCTTTAAGAACTTTCCACAGTTTGCTGTGATCCACACAGTGAAAAGTTTTAGCATAGTCCATGAATCAGATGTTCTTTTTCTGGGACTCCCTTGCTTTCTCCATAATCCAACAAATGTTGGCAATTTGATCTCTGGTTTCTCTGCCTCTTCTAAACCCAGCTTGTACAACTGAAAGTGCTCAGTTCATGTACTGCTGAAGCCTAGCTTGAAAGATTTTGAGAATAACCTTTCTAACATGTGAAATGAGCACAATGGTATGATAGTTTCAACATTCTTTGTCATTGCCCTTCTTTGAGACTGGAATGAAATCTAACTTTTTCCAGTCCTGTGGCCACTCCAGGGCTTTCCAAATTTGCTGGCATATTGAGTGTAGCACTTTAACAGCATCATCTTTTAGGATTTTAATGAGCTCAGCTAAAATTCTATCACCTCCACTTTGTACATAGTAATGCTTTCTAAGGCTCACTTGACTTCATACTGCAGGATATTTGGCTCTAGGTGAGTGACCACACCATATTAATTATCTGAGACATGAGATCTTTTTGTATAGTTCTGTGGATTCTTGCCACCTCTTCTTAATATCTTTTGCTTCTGTTAGGTCTTTACCATATCTGTCCTTTATCACGCTTATCCTTGCATGAAATATTCCTTGATATCTCCAATTTTCTTGAAGAGATCTCTAGCCTTTCCCATTCTATTGTTTTCCTCTATTTCTTTGCATTGTTCATTTAAGAAGGCCTTCTTATCTCTCCTTGCTATTCTCTGGACTCTGCATTCAGTTGGGTATATCTTTTCCTTTCTCCTTTGCCTTTTGCTTCCTTCTTTTTTCAGCTACTTGTAAGGCCTCCTCAAATGACCACTTGGTCTTCTTGCATTTCTTTTTCTTTGAGATGGTTTTGGTTACTGCCTCCTGTACATTGTTAGGCACTTCTATCCATAGTTCTTCAGGCACTCCTCTGTCTGCCAGATCTAATCCCTTGTATCTATTCATTGATTTAGGTCATACCTGAATGGCCTACTGGTTTTTCCTACTTTATTCAATTTATTTGTACTCCAAGGCTGAACTTGCCTGTTGTACTAGATATCTCTTGACTTCCTACTTTGGCATTTCAATCCTATATTATGAAAAGGACATCTTTTTTTTTTTTTTTTTTGGTGTTAGCTGTAAAAGATTTTGTAGATCTTCTTAAAAACTGGTCAACTTCAGCTTCTTTGGTATCAGCAGTTGGGGCATAGACTTGGATTACTGTGATGTTGAATGGTTTGCCTTGGAAACAGGCCAAGATCATTCTGTCGTTTGTGTGATTGCACCCAAGTACCACATTTCAGACTCTTTTATTGACTGTGAGGACTAACCATTTCTTTAGGGATTCTTGCCCACAATAGTAGATGTAATGGTCATCTGAATTAAATTCCCCCCATTCCTATCCATTTTAGTTCACTGATTCCTAAAATGTTGATGTTCACTCTTGACATCTCCTGCTTGATCACGTCCAATTTACCTCAATTCATGAACCTAACATTTCAGGTTAAGTTATATAAATATTATATAATTATAAATTATAATATAATTATAATATTATATTAATATATAAATATTGTTCTTTACAGCATCAGACTTTACTTTCACCATCAGACACATCCACAACTGAGTGTCATTTCCTCTTTGCTCCAGCTGCTTTGTTCTTTTTGACTGCTAAGTCGCTTCAGTCGTGTCCAACTCTGTGCGACCCCATAGATGGCAGCCCCCCAGGCTCCCTCATCCCTGGGATTCTCTAGGCAAGAACACTGGAGTGGATTGCCATTTCCTTCTCCAATGCATGAAAGTGAAAAGTCAAAGTGAAGTCGCTCAGTCATGTCCGACTCTTAGCAACCCCATGGACTGCAGCCTACCAGGCTCCTCTGTCCATGGCGTTTTCCAGGCAAGAGTACTGGCGTGGGATGCCATTGTTTTTTCTGAAGCTATTAGCAATTGCCCTCTGTTCTTCCCCAATAGCATATTGGATACTTTCCAACTCTGGGTTCTCATTTTCCAGTGTCATTATCTTTTTGCCTTTTCATATTGTTCACGGGATTCTCCTGGCAAGAATATTGGAGTGGTTTGTCATTTCCTCCTCTAATGGACCACATTTTGTCAGAACTCTTAACTATGATCTGTTCATCTTGGATAGCCCAGCACAGCACGGCTCGTAGTTTCATTGAGTTACCCAAAGCATTTTGCCATGATGACGCTAGTGGTAAAGAACCTGCCTGCCAATGCAGAAGATGCAGGAGGCTCAGGTTCAATTCCTGGCTCAGGAAGATCCCCTAGAGAAGGAGATGACAATCCACTCCAGTGTTGTAGCCTGGAAAATCCCATGGACAGAGGAGCCTGGCAGGCTACAGTCCATGGGGCCACAAAGAATTGGACACGACTGAAGTTACTTAGTACATAGCACAGCACTTCACCATGACAAGGCTGTGATTGGGCCTACTAGATTAGCTATATTAAAAAACAACAACAATAATAATAAGTGTTGGTGAAAACATGGTGAAACTGGATTCTTCATATATCTCTGATGGGACTGTAAAATGGTAAAGCCAGTTTGGAAAACAATTTGATAGTTTCTTAAAAAGTTAAAATAGGTCTACCATGGGACTCAGTAATTTCACTCCTAGATATTTATACAAAAGAGATGAAAACATATGACAACAAAACAACTTGTACACACATGTTCATAGCTGCATTATAACATCTCCAAATTTCTTTCAATTTTTGAATGATTAAACAAAGTGGAATATATCCACGGGCTTTCCAGGTGGCTCCATGGTAAAGAATCCACCTGTCAACGCAGCAGACTCAGGAAACATGGATTCGATCTCTGGATTGGAAAGAACCCCTGGAGTAGGAAATGTCAACCCACTCCAGTATTCTTGCCTAGAGAATTCCATGGACAGAAGAGCCTGGAGGGCTAGCGCCCATGGGGTCTCACCATGGAGTCTCACAACTGAGCACACAAGCAGTATATCCACATAGTGGAATAATATTCAGCTATTAAAAGGAACAACCTACTGATGCATGAATGAAATTTAAGAAAACTATGTTAAGTGAAAGAAACCAGTCACGAAAGATGACATACTTTATGATTCCACTTATATAAAATGTCCAAAAAAAGAGAAATCCACAGAGACTGAAAGTAGATCATTGATTGGTTGGAGCTGGGGATAAGAATGCAGGATGTAGGAATGCAGGATGAATACAAATGAGTATGAGGGATCTTTGGGGGATGATGGAAATATTCTAAATTGTTCTTACTTAGATGTGTATAAGAGACAGACTGATGCATGAATGAAATTTAAGAAAACTATGTTAAGTGAAAGAAACCAGTCACGAAAGATGACATACTTTATGATTCCACTTATATAAAATGTCCAAAAAAAGAGAAATCCACAGAGACTGAAAGTAGATCATTGATTGGTTGGAGCTGGGGATAAGAATGCAGGATGTAGGAATGCAGGATGAATACAAATGAGTATGAGGGATCTTTGGGGGATGATGGAAATATTCTAAATTGGATTGTAGTGATAGTTGTATGACTTACACTAAGTACCATTAAGTTGTACAGTAAAAACTGGTGAATTTTATGGTATATAAATTATACTTTTTTAAAAAGCATTATTATTAAAAATAGGGGCTGAAGTTTTCTTTGACTCTCCACTTAAGAGGGAATACTTCCTTGGGGAAGACCTTCAAAGACTCTGTTCTGATAATCGGCACTGTTACTAGGAAGATAAAACTGGAGATTAAGTTTCAAGAACGCATGAGGAGAAATGTTTCCGGATAATGTAGGCTGAATTTCACATGTTCACTCATTCACGCATCATGTTAGCATAAAGTTCCTGCTGCTAAGTTGCTTCAGTCATGTCTGACTCTGGGCAACCCCATAGATGGCAGCCCACCAGGCTCCTCCATCCATAAGATTCTCCAGGCAAGAGTACTGGAGTGGGGTGCCATTTCCTTCTCCAATGCATGGAAGTGAAAAGTGAAAGTGAAGTCACTCAGGCGTGTCCGACTCTTAGCGACCCCATGGACTGCAGCCCACCAGGCTCCTCCATCCATAGGATTCTCCAGGCAAGAGTACTGGAGTGGGGTGCCATTGCCTTCTATAAAGTTCCTGTACTATGATTAATTTTGTAACTCTGTCAGAGCTTTTAAAACAGCACATAATTTTATATACAACATCAGTGTAGTGGTAAACCTGGCTAAATTTTGTGTTACAAGCACACAAGCAAATTTCAGCTGTTATTTAAAAAGACTTTATTGCCAAAGGTAAAGTTATATATGAACCCATTTTTAGTTGTAATTCTATTGAGATCTCACAGGGCAGTGGTGGTGCTAACAGACATACGTGTCTGGCTTGCTGGTAGAAAATACATTTTGAATAAAGATAAATTCTGTGAGATTTTTCTCCCACCAATTTATTGAAAAATACATTTTCTGATTCATATTCATTTGCATTAGTATTTTCCCCAAGAGCATGTTTACAAAGTTTTCCTCACTCTGTATTAATCTACAGTGTCTCCAATCGTACACGATTATTTTCGACATAAAATGGGTGTGACTACCTCCTGAATGGAAGTGGGTGGTTCCAGGACTCATGTAAAACTTTATGCCTTCTGGAGTTATCTAAATGTGGATAAACTTTTATAGTTTCCTTTGAAATATTTATATTCTTTCTCTTTCCCTCCTCCCTTCGCTTTCAGCACTAGGGTAAGGAATGGGGAAAATCAGGTTCTGAAAATGCTTTGCACCTCATTCACTGTTGACTTTTTACATGATTTCCTCCACCCCCAGGTATAGAACTGCAAGTAACTGGGGGAGCTCTGCAAGGGTGTGGTCTTAGGGTAGACTGGCAACATTGTTGAACTAATAATACAATTGCTATTTTGGGAGCAGTTGTAAACAATAGAGTTTCTTGAATTATAGTTGACTAAATTTGAGCTATTCATTCTTTGGTAGATTATTTGACTATTAATTTTTTTTAAAGATTACAATTTCAAGCATTCCCTCAAATCCATTTCTGAAATAAATCTGTACTTTCAGAAGTTAACTAAAAATAAGAATTCTAAATAATTATAGCATCCGTGAAAAATTGGAGTTATTATTTATACATTCTTTAAACAGCCTTATAACACTTAATCATAAATAATTTTACTAGAACCTGCAGAGTGATCTTTTTGGGCAATTCTAAGTGCTGTCAGTAAAAGGTGACTTCTTATTTGATTTCTGCTTCATGCTTTATAATCACCTGATTTGCTTCATGCTGAATTCTACCCTGTTGACACTCATACCTAATGCTCCACATGAGATGAAACGTAGTTAACATTTGCAGTGAATTTTATGAAAAATTTTTTACACCTATAATAAACATAATTACTTGAAATAGTGAGAGCTTTCAAATACAGCTGTCCCTGCTAATAATAATGCTGAGCATTCAGGATTAGTTCATTCATCCTAGTGTAATAATTGATGTGAATAAATATGTCCATGCTTATGGACATGAGGGTAAGTTCATTGTCTGATCCATTGTTATCTGAAACCCTAGTCAGACATTCAGGAGTTTGAAAGGATCCCTAAAGGCTTTTATCTTAGATGTCTTTTCTCTTAAAAAGTAAAAAAGAATAGATTTTATTTGTGACCAAGGGAACACTTATCCATTTACACCATTGTTTAAAATTTTTTATATTAGTCGATGCCTGGAATCACTTTCAAAATTTCCATTAGTAAGTCACAGTTTATTCAGAAAAAAATTATAGTAAATCCTGAAGTGTTTGAGGTTTCTTTATACTTACCAGTGATGGATTTGAGCAAGCTTTTAGCCTGGTACAATCATTATTGGCTTGGATACAGCTATACCACTAGATAACAAGTCTTATGATTGCAAATGTCTTTGTTCTAAAGAACTGTAAAAATGAGAATATGATCTAATAAGGTAGTTATTCATTTACTACTTCCTGCTCATCATCTCCAGCTTAGTGCTCAAAGCCTGCATGTTTCCAATTTCAATTCTAACTGTTGTAGAAAAAGTTTTCTATAAAAAGACATCAGAGTTAGCCAGCATCATTCTGATACTATAGACAAATTCTCATAATACCACAAATAATTCAGCAATAAGGCAGGGCCTGTAATATACTCCTCTGTTTTAGTAGGTAGAATGGAGGTGAGAATCTGTTGAAAAGTAACTAAGAAGAGAGAAGGTGAAAGAGTGAGTAAGTTTGAGAACACTTCCTTCTTTAGCAGAAAACTGGCTTGCTTTTATTCAGTCTTCCTTCTCCCTTTTATGGACCTTCCTGTTTGCCTCCCATTCATTTAAGTCTTGTTCTTCCCTCCCATCTTCTCACCTTGAATTGAACATTTCATTTCTAGGGCTCTTAAGCACTACCCTGGGGAACTGCATGAGTTGGTTCATCATTCTCTCCAGACATATATCCATTCATTCACAAACATTTACCAAGTACCTCTTCTGTCTTGACTATGTGCAGGGTACTAAGGATCCACTTTGAATAAGAGAGTTTCTATCTTATAGAGAGACTGGCAGCAAAACCCCAAGATTCTGATGAGTCAAATAGTTTTCAAGCTACAAATTCTACAGCTGTAGTATGCATAATGAATTTGTTTCAATTGTTGAAGGTGTACAGATATTTCTATTATTTCTCCTTAAATGTCTATCCTCAAAGGAGTGGGAACTTCAAGAGCAGAGACCTTTAGTCTTTCCTTCTGGGCATTCATGGAAAGTAGAGCTTGTGAGACAAGAATAAATCTCAGCCTTTTGCTCAGGAGTTGAGACCAGAATGGATCACATGTTAGACTAAAATTGTCACAGTTTGAAGTCACCAGAAATCAGACTCCAGGATGGAGATTAGAAAGTTCTCTTGGTATCAATACCTGTAGAAAGAAGGGAGCTGGATTGACGGAGAAGTTGAGATCCCAGTCTCAGTGAAAACTTAAGCTGATGTTTTGGGGAACTCTTCAGAGCTTCTCTGTTTGATACAAGAGGGCCAGGCTTTTATAACCCCTGCATTGTTCAGGCATTGGGTGTGGGCTCCCCAGTTGGACTTTGAAGGTTTTTTTTCAGCCAAGCCTATCTGTCCCTGAAGGGGACTGAGAACTGAGAGCTATCAGTTGGCAGCACTCTCAGTAAACATGAAACAAATTCTTTATTTTTGAAGGAAGATGTGGGCCACACATCACAGTGTCTACTACAACCATGCCATCTATGCTGGAAGACACTAGTCTAAGTGATCGTTTAGGGCATCTCCAGAGAAAGAAAATTAGGAATGACTTATTTGACATAAGAGAACCCATTTTTGCTTAAGCTGTTTTGTGATGTAAACCTGGCTGCAGTGCTCGCCCTTGAACAAATCTCGGTAATTAATGATCTTAAGGGAGGAAATGCAGAAGCTAGGAAGGACCAGTCAAGAAACAATAATGCAGCTTTGGGGCAGGGTCCTATTTCTCACTCAAGAAATATGCATAATAATATATGCTTTAATTCAGCACAAACGAAATCCCCCACCCAGGTGATGGAGTGATGATGAATGATGATGACATTCCAGACCACAATCAACTAAAGCTTGGGCTCTGCCAACATTTTCCCCAATTCTAATATGAATTCTCTTCTGCTCAAGTTCTCTCAGGAATATGCATATGCCTGATGCCAAGAACTTGTGCAAATTGAATCTCAGAGGAAGAGTTTTGAGTAAAGAAGTATAGCTTGATTGCTTTGCTGAAGTCGTGTCCGACTCTTTGCGACCCTGTGGACTGTAGCCCACCAGGCTCCTCTGTCCATGGGATTCCCCAGGCAAGAATACTGGAGTGGGTTGCCATAAAGGAAAACATAGCAGGTGTGTCCCAACCTGGGAGGATTTGGTGAGGAGTTTTATAGCAGTGGCTCAAGGCTGGGGTTGCTAATAGGATCAGGGTGTGTTCAGGGCCTGCACTACTTTAATCCAGCCTCAGGTAACCTCCTGATGAGCTTCTGTGGTTCTCAAGGTTATCAAACTGTGACCTTCTCAATGAAGAATGTTTCATCAAGTAGGTAACACCTTCCATTTATTGGAGCTTTTAATTCTTCAGAAGAGCTCAAAAATATTGTTATGTGTATCCTTTGAGGCAGAACCAGGATCATGTCCCAAGATTGCACTATTGTTTCTTGACTGTTCCTCCCTTGTCTCCACATCCTCTCTCTTCCCTGATTATCAACTGTTCAAATCTGCCCTTTGGAACTCAGGGAAGGTCATGGAGGCTGAGGCCTATTCCTTACAAACATGAAATGGGGGACACAGAAAAGACTTTCGTGCCCAGGAGCCCCACAAGGTCCTACTTGGCTTCATACCCCTAGCTTAAAACTTCCCTAGTCTTAGTGTTGGGGAGACACTGCTTTGGGAAAGATCCCCAGTGTCTTCTTACTTCCTGCAAGTAATAACAAATCCTTCCTTCTTCTGATCTTTGGCTTTGTTAGTAACTAAGAAGAGAGAAGGTGAAAGAGTGAGTAAGTTTGCAGAACACTTCCTTCTTTAGCAGAAAACTGGCTTGCTTTTATTCAGTCTTCCTTCTCCCTTTTATGGACCTTCCTGTTTGCCTCCCATTCATTTAAGTCTTGTTCTTCCCTCCCATCTTCTCACCTTGAATTGAACATTTCATTTCTAGGGCTCTTAAGCACTACCCTGCTGAACTGCATGAGTTGGTTCATCATTCTCTCCAGACATATATCCATTCATTCACAAACATTTACCAAGTACCTCTTCTGTCTTGACTATGTGCAGGGTACTAAGGATCCACTTTGAATAAGAGAGTTTCTATCTTATAGAGAGACTGGCAGCAAAACCCCAAGATTCTGATGAGTCAAATAGTTTTCAAGCTACAAATTCTACAGCTGTAGTATGCATAATGAATTTGTTTCAATTGTTGAAGGTGTACAGATATTTCTATTATTTCTCCTTAAATGTCTATCCTCAAAGGAGTGGGAACTTCAAGAGCAGAGACCTTTAGTCTTTCCTTCTGGGCATTCATGGAAAGTAGAGCTTGTGAGACAAGAATAAATCTCAGCCTTTTGCTCAGGAGTTGAGACCAGAATGGATCACATGTTAGACTAAAATTGTCACAGTTTGAAGTCACCAGAAATCAGACTCCAGGATGGAGATTAGAAAGTTCTCTTGGTATCAATACCTGTAGAAAGAAGGGAGCTGGATTGACGGAGAAGTTGAGATCCCAGTCTCAGTGAAAACTTAAGCTGATGTTTTGGGGAACTCTTCAGAGCTTCTCTGTTTGATACAAGAGGGCCAGGCTTTTATAACCCCTGCATTGTTCAGGCATTGGGTGTGGGCTCCCCAGTTGGACTTTGAAGGTTTTTTTTCAGCCAAGCCTATCTGTCCCTGAAGGGGACTGAGAACTGAGAGCTATCAGTTGGCAGCACTCTCAGTAAACATGAAACAAATTCTTTATTTTTGAAGGAAGATGTGGGCCACACATCACAGTGTCTACTACAACCATGCCATCTATGCTGGAAGACACTAGTCTAAGTAGATCGTTTAGGGCATCTCCAGAGAAAGAAAATTAGGAATGACTTATTTGACATAAGAGAACCCATTTTTGCTTAAGCTGTTTTGTGATGTAAACCTGGCTGCAGTGCTCGCCCTTGAACAAATCTCGGTAATTAATGATCTTAAGGGAGGAAATGCAGAAGCTAGGAAGGACCAGTCAAGAAACAATAATGCAGCTTTGGGGCAGGGTCCTATTTCTCACTCAAGAAATATGCATAATAATATATGCTTTAATTCAGCACAAACGAAATCCCCCACCCAGGTGATGGAGTGATGATGAATGATGATGACATTCCAGACCACAATCAACTAAAGCTTGGGCTCTGCCAACATTTTCCCCAATTCTAATATGAATTCTCTTCTGCTCAAGTTCTCTCAGGAATATGCATATGCCTGATGCCAAGAACTTGTGCAAATTGAATCTCAGAGGAAGAGTTTTGAGTAAAGAAGTATAGCTTGATTGCTTTGCTGAAGTCGTGTCCGACTCTTTGCGACCCTGTGGACTGTAGCCCACCAGGCTCCTCTGTCCATGGGATTCCCCAGGCAAGAATACTGGAGTGGGTTGCCATAAAGGAAAACATAGCAGGTGTGTCCCAACCTGGGAGGATTTGGTGAGGAGTTTTATAGCAGTGGCTCAAGGCTGGGGTTGCTAATAGGATCAGGGTGTGTTCAGGGCCTGCACTACTTTAATCCAGCCTCAGGTAACCTCCTGATGAGCTTCTGTGGTTCTCAAGGTTATCAAACTGTGACCTTCTCAATGAAGAATGTTTCATCAAGTAGGTAACACCTTCCATTTATTGGAGCTTTTAATTCTTCAGAAGAGCTCAAAAATATTGTTATGTGTATCCTTTGAGGCAGAACCAGGATCATGTCCCAAGATTGCACTATTGTTTCTTGACTGTTCCTCCCTTGTCTCCACATCCTCTCTCTTCCCTGATTATCAACTGTTCAAATCTGCCCTTTGGAACTCAGGGAAGGTCATGGAGGCTGAGGCCTATTCCTTACAAACATGAAATGGGGGACACAGAAAAGACTTTCGTGCCCAGGAGCCCCACAAGGTCCTACTTGGCTTCATACCCCTAGCTTAAAACTTCCCTAGTCTTAGTGTTGGGGAGACACTGCTTTGGGAAAGATCCCCAGTGTCTTCTTACTTCCTGCAAGTAATAACAAATCCTTCCTTCTTCTGATCTTTGGCTTTG
This sequence comes from Madoqua kirkii, assembly GCA_006408675.1. Taxonomy (NCBI): domain Eukaryota; kingdom Metazoa; phylum Chordata; class Mammalia; order Artiodactyla; family Bovidae; genus Madoqua; species Madoqua kirkii. Next base: position 7,896 of record SJYC01070774.1, on the reverse strand, counting down.
TTGCAGCTATTGACTCAATACCCACCAAGAGGTGAACCCAGTTTTGGGATAACACTAAGACAATTTACCTAGACCCAATAAACCAGGGAATGCATGCTACCTGGGAAAGAAATGTCATAGTCACTTGGAATGATGCAGTCAAAACATCTAGTAATTAAATTCCAGTCAATTGACAAAATTTTTCTCTCCTGACATTTGTTCTGGCATTTTTTGTTCACAACACAGCTGGTGTAGGGGAGGAAAAAACTTTTTGCTTCCTCTCTTCTAGGTTCAATGTCTGGAGCCTGCAAACAAAATTGATAAAAGACAAATTTACAAGAGAGAAAAAAGTTTTAATGATGTATGAGGGAGTTACAAAGAAAAATGTGCCTCAAGGAGGTGGCCAGATGATTCAGGTTTATATACCATCTTAGGCTAACAAAGGAAAAGGGGTTTGGGGGCTTATGGGTGGGTGCAGGTAGGGGGTAAATTATAGGAAGAGGAGAGGAGGAAATGTGTGATAAATAAGGGTTATCTTGCAGATAAGAGTCTTTCACATAGGTGATAAAAGGTGGCTCTACGAGTAGTTCTTTGCCTGGTACAGACATTTTTACAAAAATAAATACGGAAATTTCCTATATAAATGTAAAAGTCTTTACAAAAGGGGAAATTTATACCTTATTTTTAAGCAGTTAGGGGGAGGTAAAAAGCTTTTCCTAGGTCTGCTGGAAATTGCCTTTAGCTCAGAATAATTCTTATGCCAAAGTGGCATATTTTGGGATAGCATATTTTGGTCTCCTTCACTGGTATAAAAGGAATAAAGTTCCTCCCCACTCTCTAAATATTATATCATCTTAATAAGATTTCAATAAATGTTTCTCCTATAAGACCTCACAAAGAAAATTCTTCAAAAGGAGACATCGATGGTATTTAAAAGGGTAACTAAAAGGAAAGACAGTGGTATGTTTTATTTATATCTAGGGTGCTGTATGTCCCAATTTACCTGGTACAGGCCTGATTTGTGCCTTTCTTCCAGCATAATTATTAATAGAATCCTTTTCACTCTCAAAAGTGCCCTTTTTGGATGCAATACATTATATGGTGACCTTACAAATACCAGAGATAATGTGAATATCCAAATGACTGTTGTGTTTCAAAATAACCATCTTAAAAGACCAAATAAATACTTATTTCAAAGATGCTGTCATTGATTCAAACATTTTTAGAATTATACTGTTGAAATCACTGGCTGGACTAGTATATGAAATATTCACAAGAGCCATCCAATTCCTTTTAAGCCCATCTCATTCTGCATTTTCCTCTCACTGTCTCCCACTATTTTTCACTCCCCTAAGAAGAAGTAATCCTGTTACCCACACCAAAGTCATACCCTACGGTCATTGGACTTGACTGTGATGAACTTTGTTTCCTAAACCAAAACTTTCTTCCAAGGATGAGAATGTGAGAATTTTCAACCACTGGCTATGTCGCAGCTTGTGAACCACAAGCACGTTCTCTATCTCTTTCTTCTCCCCACACCCTGACTCCTATATATAATATCAAATACCAAAGTACAAGGGCCCTCCAGGTAGCGCTAGTGGTAAAGAACCTCTCTGCCAATACAGGAGACATAAATGATGCAGATTTGATCCCTGGGTTGGGAAGATTCCCTGGAGGAGAGCATGGCAACCCACTCTAGTATTCTTGCCTGGAGAATCCCATGGACAGAGGAGGCTGGTGGGCTACAGTCCATGGGATTACAAAGAGTTGGACATGACTGAAAAAACTTTAGCCCACTCACACAGCACACAGTAAAGTATAATCATAGTTATTGTAGATTGAAGGGGCTAATAATATAGACCCTTCTTTCCCATGCCTGAGCTCTATACCAATGGTTATAAACAGAATAATGACTGATGGAGATTAAAACATTAGCTGTATTGATGCTGGAGAACCTGGTGTAGATGAGCAATAGCAGTGGGTTTGCCAATAATAATAACATTCCCTACATTTTTTCTTTTCACACCACTAGATGATCTAGTAAGCCTATGATTAACCAGTGGTATGTCTGATCTCCTTCTGGAAGAGGTCAGTTATTCTAGTCCTATATTTGCCAAACTACTCCAACAATACCAACTTCTGCTCTTGTGGAGATATCCTTTGATGAATGAAAAAGGACATAGAAGGAGCTTCTCTGAAAACTTCCCACATAACTCAAAGCTAGCTGGATTTTCTTGAGAGGCTGTGGCAAGCACATCACCTATATATGCTCTCTCACCTTCCTTCCACACTTTCCTTTCTTCCTCCTTACTTCCCTGGAATTGTATCCTCTTGAATAATACATTGGCATATAAACTCTCCTCAGATTATAGGGAACCTAGGCTATGACAAAATGTGACTTAGCAGATTAACTGACTTTCAATAAAAGCATTTCATGATCATTCCACACTATAACTGTTCTGCCACACACACACATACACACACACACACACACACACACACACACACATACCTCCTTTGGCTCTCCCTACTTTTATAATCTCTACTCACAGAGCCATTTTTTCTTTAATCCAAAAAAAATTGTAATCCCATGGTTCACTACCATTATTATTCTTTTTCTTATCCAGTTCAGTTTAGTTCAGTTCAATCACTCAGTCGTGTCTGACTCTTTGCGATCTGATGAATTGCAGTACACCAGGCCTCCCTGTCCATCACCAACTCCTGGACCTGAAATGAAAACACTCATCTATCTAACATGGAGGCAATTAATCAGCAAAAGTAATATTACCAAGCTCCACCGTTTTTTCCCTTTGTTGATACTATTTTTATTTTTTTAATTTAAATTTATTTATTTTAATTAGAGGCTAATTACTTTACAATATTGTATGGGTTTTGCCATACATCAACATGAATCCACCACAGGTGTACCCGTGTTCCCCATCCTGAATCCCCTATAATACATTGGCATATAAACTCTCCTCAGATTATAGGGAACCTAGGCTATGACAAAATGTGACTTAGCAGATTAACTGACTTTCAATAAAAGCATTTCATGATCATTCCACACTATAACTGTTCTGCCACACACACACATACACACACACACACACACACACACACACACACATACCTCCTTTGGCTCTCCCTACTTTTATAATCTCTACTCACAGAGCCATTTTTTCTTTAATCCAAAAAAAATTGTAATCCCATGGTTCACTACCATTATTATTCTTTTTCTTATCCAGTTCAGTTTAGTTCAGTTCAATCACTCAGTCGTGTCTGACTCTTTGCGATCTGATGAATTGCAGTACACCAGGCCTCCCTGTCCATCACCAACTCCTGGACCTGAAATGAAAACACTCATCTATCTAACATGGAGGCAATTAATCAGCAAAAGTAATATTACCAAGCTCCACCGTTTTTTCCCTTTGTTGATACTATTTTTATTTTTTTAATTTAAATTTATTTATTTTAATTAGAGGCTAATTACTTTACAATATTGTATGGGTTTTGCCATACATCAACATGAATCCACCACAGGTGTACCCGTGTTCCCCATCCTGAATCCCCCTCCCACCTCCCTCCCCATACCATCCCTCTGGGTCATCCCAGTGCACCAGCCCCAAGCAAGCTTCACCTTGAAAATGGCTGCTCTTGGCAAAAATGTTCAGATGCTAAAATTCTTTGCATGATATTGCATTAAGCATGCATTTTCCATCTAAATTAAAGGTGAAAACCAGTGTTGCAATAAGATAATGATAGAAAATTTTTTCAGAATGAAAAAATGAAAGGCAGAACAAAGATATTTAAATAATCTATCTTTCAAAGTGACTTTTAAGCATGAGGGCACTAGTCCAAGATCAACAAAAGGAAGTTGGTAAGATTGTAACCAACACAGAGAATAGACAGTATAGCACAAGAACTCAGTCATTTAAGACCCTTTGTTTCTGCTCTGTACCTGTCTCCATGGGTGGGTAACTTCACACTCAGAGACAAAAGAGTTTCTGAAATTCTGGGGATCTTCAGACTCTGTGAGAATGGTCATTACTTTCTCAAGTAAAGGTGAGTTATCACCTGTCTTTTTGAGTTAGTTCTGGTCTTGAGATAATGCCTGCTCATGTCTGCTTTCACTAAACCTGTGCGGGCTAGTTATGTTTAACTAGATTAATATCATTTAGGTTTATCTTTCAGTGGATCAGATAGCAGAAATACAGTGGTATTTCTGTAACTTAAGGAAGCTTGATGCCCCCACGTTGTCTTTTTCATATCTCCAGTAGGTGGACATTCATCTTTATGCTATTTAGCATGTTGGTTTTTAGTGGGATTTATGTCATATTTGATTACTGCATACATCTCTGGTGACTCGTGACATTTCTCTCTCTCATTCTCTTTCTCTACTGCCTACTGACACACACACAAGATTATTTTTAACTTTGCCTTTTGAAATAATTTTAGATTTGCAGGATAGTTGCAAAAATAGTACAAAAAGTTCAGGTATATGTTTCACCCAACTTCCTCTAATGTTAATATCTTATGTAAGCACAGTACAATTACCCAGACTAGGAAATTAACACTGGTACAATATGATTAACTAAGCTACAGAGCTCATTTGAATTTTACTAGTTTTTTCCCCCAAATGAACTCTTCTGTTCTAAGATCTCATGTTACATGTCATTGTGTCTCCTTTGTCTCCTCCAATCTGACCATTCCTAGCCTTTCCTTGTCTTTTGTGACTGTGAAACTTTTGAAGAGTACCAGTCAGTTATTTTGCAGAACCCACAATTTCAGTTATTTTCTGGTGTTTCCTCATGATTAGCTTGAGGTTATAAGTTTTCGACAAGACCAATATAGAAGTTATGTTGTATCCTTCTTAGTGCATCATATTGGGGGGTACATGATGCCAATATACTTTATTACTATGAATTTTAGTTACTTGGTAAGGGTGGTGCCTTCCACATTTCTCTGCTGAAAATTACTATTTTTCTTTCCTTTGGAAGTGGTAAACAACTGAGAGAGATATTTTTAGGGTATGCTAATATTCTGTTTCTCCTCAAACTTTCACTTACTGATTTTAATATCCATTAGTGGATCCTGCCCACAACAATGATCACTGTGGTGTTTGCCCCACGGTGATTTTTGCATTTTTCTCATTCTTTCAGCATTTTGAAATTGGAATTCTTCAGTAAGGGGCAGCTCTCCATTCTCACTAATTTATTCATGTATTTAATTATTATTTTCAACACAGACTTGTGGGTATTTATTTTTTTCTGTGGATTGTAATTCAGTACTATCACTATTCATTTCATTTTTCAAATTGTTCCATCTATGGCCACTGGGGACCTTCTTCAGATTGGCTCCTGTGTCCTTTTGACATATCCTCATCCTTTATTGAGTATTTCCTTATTTTCTGGCACCACAAAATATTCCAGGCTTATCTTGCAGTTTTCTGTACACTGTCCTGGAGTCAACTACTTCTCCAAGGAGTCCTGGTTTCTTTTATTGAAGAATGGTGCTTTAGAAACCAAGATCTGGACACTAGGGATGCTTATTGCTACTGGGATACCACTGTTTCTAGGCTCTTTCAGTAGACAGAGCTAAGAAATATATCTCTATTTACTAACCCATATATATACACATATCTGTGTTTATTTCTATAGATATCTAATTAATTATGTGCATATATATAAAACCATGAGTTCTTTCTGACACCTCCAATTCTAATATACATCACAAGTTTCATTCTAACACTTCCTTTATTTGGAATTCTGAGAGTGAGAAACCTGACTCTCTCATCATCTAAAATATATTTACCCATTTGTTCAACTCTAGATTTCAAAATAATTTCAGAATTGCTAACTCATATGCCTATGAAGGGGTCCCCTGGTGGCTCAGAGGTTAAAGCATCTGCCTGCAGTGTGAGAGACCTGGGTTCGATCCCTGGGTCCGATCCCTGGGTCGGGAAGATCACCTTGAGAAGGAAATGGCAACCCATTCCAGTATTCTTGCCTGGAGAATCCCATGGACGGAGGAGCCTGGTGGGCTTCAGTCCACGGTGTTGCAAAGAGTCAGACACAACTGAGAGACTTCACTTTCACTTTTACTTTTCATGCCTATGAGAACCAGACTTTCTAACTAGAGTGCATATTTGTGTGCAGTTCTTTTTGTCTTTAGCCTTATAGTATCCAGTCAAAATACTTTTCTCCAAGGATACTTAAAAAGTCTTTTCTCTCTGATTTCCTTCAGTGTGGTCATGTTATTCACTTGTCATACACTTTGGCTCATTTGGTATTATTTGTGCTCCATTTTGGATTGCCCTCACATCTTGGTTTATTTCAGCTATTTATTGGGGAAGATAAGTGAAGCATTATTATGTTTTTAAGAGTCAAATCTATACAAAAAATTATAATCAGAGAAGCATAGCTTCTTCCTCATCCTTATTAACCCATCTACATTTCACCTTTATTTCTTCTCTTTTGCTGACCATTTCCCATAGGATAGAAACATCTTTAGTTTATGGTTTGAAAGCGAAAGTGTTAGTTGCTCAGTAGTATCTGACTCTTTGCGACCCCATAGACTGCAGCCTGCCAGGCTCCTTTGTCCATGGGATTCTCCAGGCAAGAATACTAGAGTGGGTTGCCATACCCTTCTCCAGGGGATCATCCCAACCCACGTCTCTTAAATCTGCCACATTGTCAGGTGAGTTCTTTACCACTGGTGCCACCTGGGAAGCTCTAGTTTATGGCTTGTTGTTGTTGCTGCTGCTGCTGCTAAGTCACTTCAGTCGTGTCCGACTCTGTGTGACCCCGCAGACGGCAGCCTACCAGGCTCCTCCATCCTTGGGATTCTCCAGGCAAGAACACTAGAGTGGGTTGTCATTTCCTTCTCCAATGCATGCATGCATGCTAAGTCACTTCAGTCATGTCTGATTCTGTGTGACTCTATGGACACAGCCCAGCAGCCTCCTCTGTCCATAGAATTCTCCAGGCAAGAATACTAGAGTGGGTTGCCATGCGCTTTTCCAGGGAATCTTCCCAACCCATGTCTCTTACTTCTCCCCCATTGTCAGGTGAGTTCTTTACCACTGGCGCCACCTGGGAAGCCCTAGTTTATGGTTTAGCCATCTTATATTTCTTTTCCACAGAAGAACAGATATGCATGTGTTTTCTTATATCCTCTTTCTTGCAAGAACTATAGATACTTTCTTGCACGTTGATATTTTCACTCTGAATCAGTTCATAAAGATCTTGGTCATTCTTTTGTTTTTCAAACAGCTGCATACCACTCCATTATGTGAATATACCATAGTTTATTCAACTTTCTGCATATGGGCATTTAGATTATCTCCAGTACTTTGCAATTACAAACAATGGTGCAAGTAATAACCTTGTGTATATGTATTTTTGTATTGTTAGAGGCATAATTTTAGAATAGATATCTAGTATTGGAATTGCTGAGTCAAAAAGTACGTGCCTAAGTAGTTTTTCCAGATATTGTCAAATTTCTCCCTGGAAAAAATTTATTCTAATTTGCATTCTCACCAGCAATGTATGACAGTGCCTCTTTTTCCATCGTCTTGTGAACTAAATGTGTAGCCTTACTTTTGAAGTTTTGCCTGTCTGATAGGTGAGAAATGGTATCTCAGTGTTGTTTTAATTTGCATTTCTCTAGCTATGAGTGAGTTTGAATATTTTTATATGTTAGAGGAAGAGAGAGAGAGACTGTTCATGACTTTTTCTGCATTTTTATATTGGTTCTTTGGCTTTTTTGTCCTTCAGTTTAAAAAATGTTGTATTAAGAACATTGAAGGCATTATGCTAAGTGAAATAAATCAGACAGAGAAAGACAAATACTGTATGGTATCATTTATATGTGGAATCTAAAAAAGGTGAGCGTGTCAAAACAGGGAATATTGAGGAA
>SJYC01070772.1:0-17101 GCA_006408675.1 Madoqua kirkii | reverse complement strand
TATGGCAAAAACAATACAGTATTGTAACGTAGAATAAAGTAAAAAAAAAAAAAGATGATGCCTCAGATAAGCTGTCTTAGTCAGTTTTGTATTAATAAAGGTGTTACTTGAAGAAAATGCTATGGTTTGAGCTAATACATATGTAGTTTAAAATAATTACATTACTGTCTGTTGACTTTGGGGCTTCCCTGATGGCTCAAATGGTAAAGAATCTGCCTGCAATCAGGATACCTGGGTTTGATCCCCGGGTTTGATCCTTGGGTTGGGAAGATCGCCTGGAGAAGGGAATGGTAACCGACTCCAGTATTCTTGCCTAGAAAATTCCATGAACAGAGGAGACTGGCAGGCTACAGTCCATGGATTTGCAAAGAATTGGACATGACTAAGCGACAAACTTTCTGTTGACTTTGCATGCTGCTGCTGCTGTTGCTAAGTGGCTTCAGTTTTTACTGTCTGTTGACTTTGGGGCTTCCCTGATGGCTCAAATGGTAAAGAATCTGCCTGCAATCAGGATACCTGGGTTTGATCCCCGGGTTTGATCCTTGGGTTGGGAAGATCGCCTGGAGAAGGGAATGGTAACCGACTCCAGTATTCTTGCCTAGAAAATTCCATGAACAGAGGAGACTGGCAGGCTACAGTCCATGGATTTGCAAAGAATTGGACATGACTAAGCGACAAACTTTCTGTTGACTTTGCATGCTGCTGCTGCTGTTGCTAAGTGGCTTCAGTTGTGTCCACCTCTGTGTGACCCCATAGATGGCAGCCCACCAGGCTCCCCCATCCCTGGGATTCTCCAAGCAAGAACACTGGAGTGAGTTGCCATTCCCTTCTCCAATGCATGAAAGTGAAAGTGAAGTCGCTCAGTCATGTCCGACTCTTAGTGATCCCATAGACTGCATCCTACCAGGCTCCTGCGTCCATGGGATTTTCCAGGCAAGAGTACTGGAGTGGGGTGCCATTGCCTTCTCCATGACTTTGCATAGAGATCTGAATTTTCTTTTTAAAAGTATCATGCTATCATTTAGCAGTCTTGCAACAATTTTGGAACTACAATAAAGATTGATATCCTTATGGAAACTACACAATGTGCACACACATGCATACAAATGCTAACACACACAGACACAATTTTAATAACATTGTCAGACACATATAAACACATAGTCACATGTACACACATGTAGATGCTTATAGGCACATACATAATATACACACGTATAAAACACACAGGCATGTACATGTGTGCCCACACAGAGTGCAAATGCACAAACACATCTCCTCACACTGTGCACATATTTATTTTCCCTCTCAGAAATGCAGATCATCTCTTAGAATCCAAAGTATAAAAATTGCATTCAAAAGTTACTATGTCTCCCTTAAATAAAGGGAGCTTCTGCCTCAAATCCATTTTGAAATAAGCTGGTTATAAGTGAAAAACAGATGGAGAAAAGATCAGGCATTACTTGGATTCTCAGCTAAATTCTTTAGTAATATCCAAACATAATCCATTTGGGTTTGGGATGTTCACTCTTGGAGCTCAGCCACCATACTGAATCCAACAGCCCCACCTCCCTGCCACCCTCAGCTCTGGCTAAGCTCCCAGCTGGCAGCCAGCACTGACTTGTCATGTGTGAATGAGCCAGCTTGGAAATGGATCCTTCAGCCCTTAGTTGAGCTGCCCTAGCTGATGCCATGTAGGACAGGTACAAATGCTCCATGCCAAAGCCTGCCTAAATTTCACATTTGTGATTAAAATGGTTGGTATTATTTTCAACCAGTAAATGTTGGAGTGATTTGCTATGCAGCAATAAAGAACTTGTAAATACAGAATAAAAATACATTGAAATGACTTTATCTTCTCTCTCTCGACATTGTCTTCCCTCGTGAGTCTATAAGGAGGAGATAGGTTTGGGAAAAGGTGCTGTTCTTGTTGTAGTTTGTTGGAACAGTGCAGAAAGAATAATTCCAAGTGAAGAGAGGTATAAGAGTCAAGTCTTAGAGGTAGAATGAAAGTGTTCCCGTTGCATTCATGAGGCATTATTTACCATTGGTTTTGGTGACATCAAGTGCTTTAAAAGCAGAGGTTTTAATGAGTATAACCAAAATGGGGAGGATGGGGAGGGTGTTGGGCATGTGTGGAAAGTGAAGCTATTTTATAGGTTATTTTAAAATTCATGAACATTTAAATATGACCACAGGCCAGTGAAAGCTCCTTTCTGGTCTATTCTATAATTAGGTTAAACTATGAAATTGATGTTTTTCAATCATTTTGACCTATAGAAAGATCAAGGCCATATTCTTCAACCTAATAGATCATTAAATAACATTTATATTTGTTTATCACATCCATCCCTAGGCAGTTCTGCACTCTTTGGAAGTTTGAAGTCTAGAAATTATCAAAGATATTTTGCTATTATAGTTGATGAATGCTGTGATATGCCATCTAGATCTCCCCATCTACTCTACCCAGCCTCTGTGAATATTGCTGATAGTTTTTACCCCCAGGCAAGTGTACTGGAGTGGGTTGCCATTTCTTTCTCCAGGGGATCTTCCTTCTCTGTGGATCAAACCCAGGTCTCCTGCATTTCAGGCAGATGCTTTATCCTCTGAGCTGCCAGGGAAGCCCAGGAGACTGCCTCAGTGCTGCCTTGCCCAAGGTCATGCTCCCTTTCTAGGGAAGCTTACACCTAATGACTGATTCAAGAAGGAATAGAAAGGTCTGATCTTCTCATTCTCACTTCTGTACTGTTCAGTCCCTAAGTTATGTCCAACTCTTTATGACCCCATGAACTGCAGCACTCCAGGCTTCCCTGTCCTTTACTATCTCCTGGACTTTGCTCAACACATGTCCATTGAGTCAATGATGCTATTAACCAGCTCATTCTCTGCTGCTCCTTCTTTTGCCTTCAATCTTTCCCAGCATGTGAGTCTTTTCAAGAGAGTCAACTCTTTACATCAGGTGCCAAAGTACTGGAGCTTCAGCTTCTGCATCAGTCCTTCCAGTGAATATTTAAGGTTGATTTCCTTTAGGATTGACGGATTTGATCTCCTTGTGGTTCAAAGGATTCTCAAGCATTTTCTCCAACACCACAGTTCGAAGTCATCAATTCTTGGGTGCTCAGCCTTCTTTTTGAACCAACTCTCACATTCGTACATGACTACTGGAAAAAACTATAGTTTAGGAAATGGCAACCCACTTCAGTATTCTTGCCTGGAGAACCCCATGGGCAGAGGAGCCTGGCAGGCTACAGGCCATGGGGTCGCAAGAGTGGGACATGACTTGCAGCTAAAAAGAAAGAGATACGATACAAACCTTTGTTAGCAAAGTGATGTCTCTGCTTTTTAATATGCTGTCTAGGTTTGTCATAGCTTTCCTTCCAAGAAGCAAGCATCTTTAATTTCATGGCTGCAGTCACTGTCCACAAGGATTTTGGAGCTCAACAAAATAAAATCTGTCATTGTTTCCACATTTTCCCCTTCTATTTGCCGTGAATTGATGGGACCAGATGACATGATCTTCATTTTTTGAATATTGAGTTTGAAGCCAGTTTTTTCACTCTCCTCTTTCACCCTCATCAAGAGGCTCTTTAATCCTTCTTCACTTTCTGCCTTTAAAGTGGTGTCATCTGCATATCCGAGTTTGTACTCTACATATAAGTTAAGCAGAGTGACAATATACAGCATTGACATACTTTTTTCCCAATTCTGAACCAGTCTGTTGTTCCATGTCCAATACTAACTGCTGCTTCTTGACAGCATTCAGGTTTCTCAGGAGGCAGGTAAGGCTGTCTGATATTCCCATCCTTTCAAAAATTTTCCACAGTTTGTTGTGATCCACACAGTCAAAGATTTCAACATAGTCAATGATGCAAAAGTAAATGTTTTTCTGGCATTTTCTTGTTTTCACTGTTCAGTTCAGTTCAGATCAGTCGCTCAGTTGTGTCCGACTCTTTGCGACCCCATGAATCACAGCACGCCAGGCCTCCCTGTTCATCACCAACTTCCAGAGTTCACTCAGACTCACGTCCATCGAGTCCGTGATGCCATCCAGCCATCTCATCCTCTGTCTTCCCCTTCTCCTCCTGCCCCCAATCCCTCCCAGCATCAGAGTTTTTTCCAATGAGTCAACTCTTCGCATGAGGTGGCCAAAGTACTGGAGTTTCAGCTTGAGCATCATTCCTTCCAAAGAAATCCCAGGGCTGATCTCCTTCAGAATGGACTGGTTGGATCTCCTTGCAGTCCAAGGGACTCTCAAGAGTCTTATCCAACACCACAGTTCAAAAGCATCAATTCTTTGGTGCTCAGCCTTCTTCACAGTCCAACTCTCACATCCATACATGAACACAGGAAAAGCCATAGCCTTGACTAGACAGACCTTAGTCGGCAAAGTAATGTCTCTGTTTTTGAATATGCTATCTAGGTTGCTCGTAACTTTTCTTCCAAGGGGTAAGCGTCTTTTAATTTCATGGCTGCAGTCACCATCGGCAGTGATTTTGGAACCTCAAAAAATAAAGTCTGACACTGTTTCCACTGTTTCCCCATCTATTTCCCATGAAGTGATGGGACTGGATGCCATGATCTTCGTTTTCTAAATGTTGAGCTTTAAGCCAACTTTTTCACTCTCCTCTTTCACTTTCATCAAGAGGCTTTTGAGTTCCTCTTCACTTTCTGCCATAAGTGTGGTGTCATCTGCATACCTGAGGTTATTGATATTTCTCCCAGCAATCTTGATTCCAGCTTGTGCTTCTTCCATCCCAGTGTTTCTCATGATGTACTCTGCATATAAGTTAAATAAGCAGGGTGACAATATACAGCCTTGATGCACTCACTTCCTAATAACCTTAGTGCACTGTAACCTCTATTTCAGAGTCTGTTTCTCAGGTGCCTGACGTACCACAGTTGGTGCCAGTCTTGACAAAGCAAATATTGAGAATAGAATTAGAAACTGTATCACCTGCTACCCAACTGGCAATGAGAATCTCATCATTGCTGATAGGTGGAAGCAAGGAAGTTTTTTGCCCAAGACAGTGTCATTGTTAAAATTTTCACTGCTAGTGAAGTAGAATGGTATACTGGTGGGGAGGAATGCACTAGCTGATACCATGATTCTGGCATTTAAGAAACGTGAGAGAAAGAGTAACTATATGGGTAGTGGAATTAAGTGGAAACTGAAGACCAGGCCTGGGACTTAATTTTAAAAGGCCTTCAAAGAAGATAAATTTTCAAAAAAACACAAACAACAACAACAACAACAAAAAAAAACAAGGTCATGGTCTAAACTGGGAAAGATGTGGACCCTGACACAAAGGCTGGAGACAGATAGGCTAATAGTCAAAACAGCTTAAAAACCCAGGTTACCCAGAACCCTGTGTTCCCTCTTCTCTATAAAAGACTGGCTTTCCCTACTTGTTTGACGATGATGCAGAAACTTATGCCACATAAGACAACCTGTGTTCTCCACCCAGCTTCCCATCCCAGGAGATACTTCAGCACTGTTCTGGTCGCTAAGCCAATAACCAGGGTTAAGCTATATCATGGTTTTGCCAGGGAAATGATGCTCTCATAAGGTAGGAAAAGGACTCAACCTCGAATTGTCTGCAGTTTCCAGTCAATATGTACTGCCATGAATGGGGGAATATGTGTGTGGGACTGGATTCTAAGGGCACTTGACTAAGCAGGGGTGGGAAGCAGAATATAAAGTTGGAAACTATAGTTTATTGATTTGGGAGCACTCTTCCAGGAAACAGGATTTATCTCCTTGGCAAGGACTCCAAGGATAGTCACTTTTCCAACATGGACAAAGCAATGGTTCACTTTAAGTTAGATAGAGACACCAGTTGCCATGGCAGGTATTGGAAGATTATAGGGCAAAAGTGGGAATGCTGGAGTGGACATACTGTGTAAATCCAGAAAACACCCTGAAGGGCTGTATTTATTGGGAAGGCTAAGAGGATACACCACTTACCATCTCATTTGCCAGATGTGATGGTGAGACGAAACCAACAATACAAAAATGCTTTATGGTGGTAGTCCTCTGTTGGCCAGTGGTGATGCTGCTATAAAAGTGGCCTCACTGATAGAAACAGGGATGCTAGAAGCCATCAGAAAGTGCTATAACCATTAAAACCCAAGTCAATATTATTATGGTGATGAGCAACAAGTTTAGAGCAAGAGCCAGGGGATCATGACTATCAAAGAGTGATGGAGATGTTTAATAGAACATGGCATCACTAGGAAAAAAAACAGAAGGAAGCTAATCAATCCATAAAATCAAATGAGATCAAGGATAGATGATCAGGGACCTAAGCTCAATTGCTTCAGTGAAAGTTCTTATTTCTTTCCCAGTTTTTGGAACCAATACCTATTAACTGAGAGATAAGTCACTAGGAGAACGGACCCTGAAACACTATGGTAAGCATACCAGTAATAATTGTCACAGTGCATCATGAGAGGGACTCATAGCTTTTTACCAAGGTAACTGTACACTGAAGAAGTGGTAATAGCCAAACATTTTAAGAACTTTTGGGCACTAGACCCAACTTGACATTGAAATCTGAATACCCAAAGCATCATGATGGATTCCTATTGGAGTGGGGGGAAATGAGTGGCAGGCAATAAATGGAGTCATGATTCAGGTCTGGATCACCGTGTTTCCACTGTGATTTCCACAGCGTTTCCAGTGGTCATTTCCTTGGCCCTACAGGTATAACTGAAATTGACTCTCTATTAACTGAGTGAAAGTGGAGTCACTCAGTCATGTCTGACTCTTTGTGACCCCGTGGACTGCAGCCCACCAGGCTCCTCTGTCCATGGGATTCTCCAGGCAAGAATACTGGAGTGGGTTGCCATTGAAAGAGATCCTTAAATGCTTAAAGATTTGTACAGCCACAAGGATGAGAGCTATCACAGTAGGGAAAGCCAAATGGCAGCTTCTAAAATTGCACCTCCTCCAAGAAAAAACAAAGGTAGTAAACAAAAAATAATGTCTAATCTTAAGGGAAATGTAGTGGTGGTAGTCTTCTTTGTATGCCCATTTGAATAACCAGTCTGGTCCTTGTAAAATCTGGACATATGTTGGAAGATAAAAGTGGACTACTGCAAACCAAGTAATAGCCCCAATTTCAGCTGCTTGTGCCAGGCATAGTATATTTGCTAGATCAGATTAACATGATCTCAGGTACATGATATGTGGCTGTTAGTTTGAAGAATGCATCTGTCTCCATTCTTATCAGAAATTCTGTTCATTGGGAACATACCACATAATACTTTTACAGTCTTGCCCCAGGACTTTCCTTGTCCTCTGTCTTAAAATAGTCCAAAGAGATACAGACCAGCTACACATATCACAGAACGTCACAGTGGTCCACTGTATTGATGACATCTTGCCAATCTGACTCATTAAGAAAAAAAAAAAAACTGAAATATTTCCAGTGTCAAGACTCATGTACTCCAGAATGCAGGACATAGCCCCTATGAAAATTTAAGGAACTGCCACAAAGTTAACAATTTTAAGATTTCAGTTGCCTAGGGTATGCCAGGACATCTCCTAACAATAAAGGACACATTTTTGCATCTTGCCCCCTCACCATAAAGGAGCACATCATCCCAAAGACTTCATTGGGCTCTAAGGGTATCTGGAAAAGTGCTTACATCTTTGAATAGTGGTACAACCCGTATATCGGATGACACTAAAGTCTGCCAGCTTTAAGTGAGGTTCAGGCTTCCCTGGTGGCTCAGAGGTTAAATCGTCTGCCTGGAATGTAGGAGACCCAGGTTCGATCCCTGGGTCAGGAAGATCCCCTGGTGAAGGAAATGGCAACCCACTCCAGTACTCTTGCCCAGAGAATCCCATGGAGGGAGGAGCCTGGTAGGCTATAGTCCATGGGGTCACAAAGAGTCGGACATGACTGAGGGACTTCACTTTTATTTTCACTTTCAGAGCAGGAAAAAGTTCTGCAGCAGATCCAGGCAATAGTACAAAAATCACTGTTTTTTGAATCCATATGATTCAGCAGTCCATATGATATTAGAGGTATCAGTAATGGGGAAAATTCTGTGGAGTTTATAATGCTCTCTGATCAGAGAATTACAATACAGACCCTTGGGTTTCGGGAGGAAAGCCATGTCATGTAGTCTTAAAAAATAACTCCGGAGGTGCTCTGGTGGAGATGGAGTATCTGATCACTGGGATACTAAGTAATTATGAGGCCTAACTCATCTGGGATGTTGTCTATTTGGCCAACTTTCTTTCACAAAGTACTTTCAGGGACAGTCTACTCACCTGTTTGATGAGATGTTTTGTATCTAAATCTTGAGTCTTCCTTAGACCTAGAATTCCAGCTTAAAGTGCTATATGAGCAATAGCATGGTGATAAATGTTTAGCCACTGGCTCTCTCAAACAAAAAGCAGTGACTTGCATCATTTGTTAATTTGTCAGTTTCCATGTTAGTACTCTGACCAACAAGACATGATTGAATGCAGAGTAAGAGTTACATAGTAGCCACCATTACATAGTGTTTCCACCACACAGATATAGTAAATGTTAATAACATCAAGAAAATAAGATGATAACAAGAGTCTTTTTCTTTTCTTTCTTAATGACCCTCTCCCTGCTTCCCTGGTAGCTCAGAGGTTAAAGCATCTGCCTGGAATGCGGGAGACCCAGGTTCGATCCCTGGGTTGGGAAGATCTCCTGGAGAAGGAAATGGCAACCCACTCCAGTACTCTTGGCTGGAGAATCCCATGGAGGGAGGAGCCTGGTAGGCTACAGTCTATAGGGTTGCAAAGAGTCAGACATGACTGAGTGACTTCACTTTCACTTTCATTTCTGGAAATAAAGGGCTTTATTTTCTTAAAGAAAAAATTAGATAATACAAAATTGTGAAATAATTAGGAAGTGATGAATTTCAAGTGTTTTTTAACTGTAAGTTTATACAGTTTAAGTTTTAGTAACGTACCTTTCACAATGATCTCAAAAGTTTTCTGAAAATTTAAAAACTGGCTCTCATGGCTACTATGAGCTAGTTCCATGCACCAGTGAAAGCTTCTCACCCTGTTAGATTTTCACCAGGTGTTGAAGGTCCATAAGTAAATGGAATTTTTAGTCATTTTGGCCTAAGGTTTTTGATGCTTCAGTGGTAATGGTAACTGATGCTCAGTTTTTCTTAATTACTACTTCAATGAACTGATTCTTTTTCCCCTGAGACTTTTTCAAATTAAATTATAAGCTTTTTCCCCCTAACCTTTTTTAAAAAATTCAATTAGAGGAAAATTGCTTTACAATGTTGTGTTAGTTTCTGCCACACAACAATGTGAATAAGCTATAAGTATACATATGTACCCTCCCTCCTGAATCTCCCTCCCACCATCTACCCCATCTCACTGCTCTAGGTTGTCACAGAGCACTGGATTGAGCTCCTTGTGTTACACAGCAACTTCCCACTAGCTAGCTATTTTACATATGGTAAGGTATATATTTTAATGCTACTCTCTCAATTCTTCCCACTCTCTCCTTCCCTTGCTGTGTCCACAAATCTGTTATTTATACCTTCATCTCTATTCCTGCCCTGCAAATAGGTTCATCAGTACACTCTTTCTAGCTTCCACATATATGCATTAATATATGATATTTGTTTTTCTCTTTCTGACTTACTTCACTCTCTGTAACAGACTCTAGGTTCATCCACTTCACTAGAGCGACTGAAGTTCATTCCATTTTATGCCTGAGTGATGTTCCATTGTGTATATGTGCCACAAATTCTTTATCCATTCGTCTGTCAATGGACACCTATGTTGCTTCCATGTCCTAGCTATTGTAGATAGTGCTGTAATGTACATTGGAGTACATATGTGTTTATTGAATTGTGGTTTTCTTAGAGTATATGCCTAATAGTGGGAATGGTGGATCATACAGTAGTTTTATTTCTAGCTTTTAAAGAAATCTCTATACTGTTTTTCATAGTGGCTGTATCCATTTACATTTCCACCAACTATGCAAGAGGGTTCTCTTTTCTCCACATCCTCTCCAGTATTTATTGTTTTAGAGTTTTTGAAGATGGCCATTCTGACCAGTGTGAGATAACACCTCACTGTAGTTTTGATTTTCATTTCTCTAATAATGACCAATATTGAGTATTTTTTCTGTTTTATTGGCCATATCTTCTTTGGAGAAATGTATGTTTAGGACTTCTGCAATTTTTGTATTGTTTTTTTGTTTTTTTCTGTCAGCTGCTTCATTTGCCGTTATTTTCTTCCATTCTGAAGGCTGTCTCTTCATCCTGTTTATGGTTTCCTTTGCTGTGCAAAAGCTTTTAAGTTTAATAAGGTTGCAGTTGTTTATTTTTGTTTTTATTTCTATTACTCTAGGAAGTGGGTCATAGAGGATCTTGCTGTGACTTATCTCAAAGTGTTTTCTGTTGTATTTTCCTCTAAGAGTTTTATAGTTTCTGGTCTTACATCAGGTATTTAGTTCATTTTGAGTTTATTTTTGTGTCTAGTATTAGGAATTGTTCTAATTTCATTCTTTTACACATAGCTGTCCAGTTTTCCCAGCACCATTATTGAAGAGACCGTCTTTTTTCCATTGTATATTCTTGCCTCCTTTGTCAAAGATAAGATGCCCATTGGTGAGTGGGTTTATCTCTGGGCTTTTTATCTTGTTCCTTTGGTCTATATTTCTGTGTGTGTGTGTGTGTGTGTGTGTGTGTGTGTGTGTGTGTGTGCCATACTGTTTTGATGACTGTAGTTTTGTAGTATAACCTGAAGTCAAAAAGGTTGATTTCTCTGTCTCCATTCTTCTTTCTCAAGAATGCTTGGTCTATTCAGGGTCTTTTGTATTTCCATACAAATTGTGAAATTTTTTGTTTTAGTTCTGTGAAAAATGCCATTGATAATTTGTTAGGGATTGCATTGAATCTGTAGATTGCTTTAGGTAGTATAGTTATTTTGACAATATTGAGTCTTCCAGTCCAAGAACATGATATATCTCTCCATCAGTTTGTTTAATCTTTGATTTCATGAGTGTTGTATAGTTTTCTGTATATAGCTCTTTAGTCTCCTTAGGTAGGTTTATTCCTAGGTATTTTATTTTTTGTTGTGATGGTGGATGGGTTGATTCCTTAATTTCTCTTTCTTATTTTTCATTGTTAGTGTATAGGAATGTAAGGGATTTCTGTGTATTGATTTTGTATTCTGTGACTTTACTAAATTTGTTGATTATCCCTAATAATTTCCTGATAGTATATTTTATATGTGTAATATCATGTTGTCTGCAAACAATGAGAGTTTTACTTTTTCTTTTCCAATTTGGAGTTTTACTTCTTTTTCTTCTCTGATTGCTATGGCTAGGACCTCCAAAGCTATGTTGAATAAGAGTGGTGAGGGTGGGAACTCTTGTCTTGTTCTTAGCTTTCAGTTATACATCATTGAGAATAATGTTTGCTAGATTTCTTCTATGTTCATTTTCTGGAGGTTTTTCTTTTCATCATAAATGGGTGCTGAATTTTGTCAAAAGCTTTTTTCTGCATCTATTGAGATTATCATATGATATTTATCTTTTAATTTGTTAATATGGTGTATCACAATGATTGATTTGCATATATTGAAGAATCCCTGTATCACTGGATATAGCCCACTTGATCATGGTATAAGTAATGTTTTAATGTATTGCTAGATTCTGTTTGTTGGAATTTTGTTGAGAATATTTGCATCTATGTTCATCAATGATATAGTTGTAGCATTAGTCACTCAGTCATGTCTGACTGTTTGCAACCCCATGGACTGACTCTAGCCCAACAGGCTCCTCTGTCCATGGGATTCTCCAGGCAAAAGTACTGAAGTGCATTTTCATTCCCTTCTCCAGAGGATCTTCCCGACCCTGGGCTCAAACCCAAATCTCCACCATTGCAGGCAGACTCTTTACCATCTGAGCTACACTGATATTGGCCTATAATTTCCTTTTTTTGTGATATCTTTGTCTGATTTTGGTATCAGGGTGATAGCGGCCTCGTAGAATAAGTTTGGAAGTGTTCCTTCCTCTGCAACTTTTTGGAAGAGTTTGAGAAAGATAGGCATTAGCTCTTCTCTAAATGTTTGATGGAATTCACCTATGAAACCATCTGGCCCTGGGCTATTGGTGTTTTGGGGAGATTTTTTATTACAGTTCCCATTTCAGCACTTATGATTAGTCTTTTCATAATTTCTATCTTTCTGGCTTAGTCTTTGAAATTTGAAATTTTCTAAAAATTTGTCCATTTCTTCCAGGTTTTCCATTTTATTGGCATATAGTTGCTCATAGTAGTCTCTTATGATTCTTCTATCTCTGTGTTGTCTATTAATCTTATATTAATAAATAAATACCTTTTCTTCACCAACGGCATCCCCACCTCGAATTCCCTGGATCCACTGGGGCTGGACCCTGGCACTTTTTGGACTTTTGTTGCATGGGATTTTTAAATCAAAGTTTCAATTTCAGCTGTCCGTATTTTCTATTTTTTTCCTTGGTTCAGTCTTTTACTTTTCTAAAAATTTGTCCATTTCTTCCAGGTTTTCCATTTTATTGGCATATAGTTGCTCATAGTAGTCTCTTATGATTCTTCTATCTCTGTGTTGTCTAACTTCTTTTTCATTTCTAATTTTGTTGATTTCAGTCTTCTCCCCTTTTTTCTTGATAAGTGTGGCTAATGGTTTGTCAATTGTCTTTATCTTCTCAAAGAACCATCTTTTAGTTTTATTGAGCTTTGCTACTGTTTCCTGCATTTCTTTTTCTTTTATTTCTGCTCTGAATTTTATTATTTATTTCCTTATACTAACATTGAGGGTTTTTGTTGTTGTTCTTCTTCTTCTTTTTCTTCTTTTTTTTTACAGTTGCTTTAAGTGCAAGTTTAGTTTGTCTATTTGATGTTTTTCTTGCTATCTGAGATAAGATTGTGTTGCTGTAAACTTCCCTCTTAGAATAGCTTTTGCTGTAACCTGTAGGTTTTGAATCATCAAATTTTTGTGATCATTTGTTTGTAGGTTTTTTTTTTTATTTCCTCTTTGATGTCTTCAGTAACATGAAGATATCAATTAGATTCATCTGCTCTAAGGTGACATTTAAGTCTTGTGTTTCCTTATTAATTTTCTGTCTGGATGATATGTCCAGTGATGTAAATGGAGTATTAAAATCCCCTACTATTTTTGTGTTACTGTTGATTTCTTTTAATGTCTGTTAATGTTTGCCTTATATATTGAGGTGCTCCTATGTTATGTGCATAAATATTTATAATTATTATGTCTTCTTCTTGGGTTGGTCCCTTGATCATTATGTATTGTCTTTATCTCTTGCAGTATTCTTTATTTTAAGGTCTAGTTTGTCTAATATGAGAATTACTACTCTGATTTTCTTTTGATTTTCATTTACATGGAATATCTTTTTCCATCTTCTCACTTTCAGTTTGTATGTGTCTCTAGGTCTGAAGCAGGTCTCTTGTAGACAGCATATATATGGGTCTTATTTTCTTATCCATTCAACCAGTCTGTATCTTTTGGTTGGAGTGTTTAATCCATTTACATTTAATTATTTATAAATGGGCTTCCCTGGTAGTTCAGATGGTAAAGAATCTGCCTGCAATGTGGGAGACGTGGGTTCAATCCCTGGGTTGGGAAGATCCCCTCGAGAAGGGAATGGCTACCCATTCCAGTATTCTTGCCTGGAAAATTCTATAGACAGAGGAGCCTGGCAGGCTGCAGTCAGTTCACAGGATCACAAAGAGTTGGACATGACTGAGTCACTAACACTTTCATGTTCCTGTTGACATTTTCTTAACTGTTTTGGTTTGTTCTGTAGGTCTTTTCCTTCTCTTGTGTTTCCTGCATACAGAAGTCCCTTTAGCATTTGTTGTAAGTCTGGTTTGGTGGTGCTGAATTCTCTTAGCTTTTGCTTGTCTGTAAGGCTTTTGATTTCTCCATCAGTTTTCAATGAGATCCTTGCTGAGTAGTCATATTGGTTATAGATGTTTTTCCTTTTTATTACTTTAAATATATCTTGCCATTTCCTTCAGCCTTGCAGGGTTTCTGCTGAAAGACCAGCTGTTACCTTATAGGGTTTTCCTTGTATATTACTTGTTGCTTTTCCCTTTCTGCTTTTAACATTTTTTCTTCATATTTAGTTTTTGTTAGTTTGATTAATATGTGTCTCAACATGTTTCTCCTTGGGTTTATCCTATATGAGACTCTCTGCTCTTCTTGGACTTGATTGACTATTTCCTTTCCCATGTCAGGGAAGTTTTTTACTATAATCTCTTCAAAAGTTTTCTCAGACCCTTTCCTTTTCTCTTATTCTTCTTTTGGGACACCTATAATTTAAATGTTGATGTATTTAATATTGCCCCAGAGGTCTCTGAGAGTATCCTCCTTTCTTTTCATTCTTTTCTCTTTATTCCAGTTTTCAGTAGTTATTTCCACCATTCTATCTTTCAACTAACCTATTCATTCTTTGGCCTCAGTTATTCTGTTATTGAGTCCTTCTAGAGTATTTTCAATTTCAGCAATTGTTTTGCTCATCACTGTTTGTTTATTCTTTATTTCTTTTATGTCCTTGTTAAATGTGTTAAATTATTCCAACATTTTCTCCATTCTATTTTCAAGATTGTGGGTCATCTTTACTATGATTAGTCTAAATTCTTTTTCAGGTAGTTTGCTTATTTCCCCTTTATTTATTTGGTCTTATGGGTTTTTACCTTGTTCCTTCATCTGCACAATATTTCTTTTTTATTTTGCCTGACTTAATATAATTGAGGTCTCCTTTCCTTAGGCGATATGGTCATAGTTCCTCTTGCTTTTGGTCTCTGGCCCTGTTGTGTGAGGTAGATCCAGTGGCTTGTGAAGGCTTCATATTGGAAGAGACTTGTGCCTGTGTTCCAGTGAGAGGAGGTGTTTTCTTTTTCCTCTGATGGTCAGGCCATGTGAGATGGGGTGTTTCAAGGTGTCTGTGGGAAGCCTGTCTGCTGATTGGGTTTGTGTTCTCGTCTTTCTTTTTGTTGGGTAAAGGCGTCCTGCAATGGGTGCTGCTGGGAGTTGGGTTATGCTGGGGCTTGGATACAGGTTGAGGCCTTTTGGGGAATTTACACTGATTAATACTCCCTGGGGTCAGGAGTTCTCTGCTGGTTGAATGTCATGGACTCAGCACTTTTACCCCAGAGGCTCAGGCCCAACCTCTGGTTGGAGAACCACGATCCCATAAGCCCTTTTTTATAGCAGTAAAGAGAATTAAAACAAATAAATAATAAATCCCAAACAAATGGTAAAAGCAAAATCAAATAGAAACAAAATCAAAGGAATACACACAAGCAGGCATGCACACACACACACAAAGAAAACCAAAACAGACCAAAGAAAACAAAATACAGGAAAGTGATCTGGCAAGCAAAGGAAACACAAAATGACGTCAACCAATTAAAAACAAAATTACCAAACAAGAGCAAAGTACAGTGCCAGCTGATGAATAAAGCAAAGACAACAAAACAAACATGTTAAAAACTTAAAAAAAAACAGAAAAGCAATGTTAAAAAGAAATATATTTTAAAAATCTATATATATATTAAAGAAAACTATGGTAAGAAAAGAACAATAAAACAAAGAAACAAAAAACCCACCAAACTTCAGAAAGCCAAAGTAGAAATATATAAAAGAAATTAAAAGTGTGACTTAAATAAAAAATGTTCCAAAAGCCTAAATGGAGATAATGATGATGATGATAAAAACAACAATCATAGCAACAGAGAAAACAGAAGAGGAACAAAATCCAGAAACCAACTACAAAACAAATCAAAAAAGACTAACAAGTATTCCTTGGATCTCAGCTGTCAACGTCCTTTCCCCTACTGTGAGCCACAGCTCACCTCCACCTTCCTAGGGTGCCCTCCAATACTGAGGAAGGCTGGTCTCTGGACCTGCTGTGGGGACAGCTCAGACTCTAATCTGGCTCTACTCCTGCCTGTTCTTGCCTTGGATGTCCACAGTTGCCAGAACTAGAGCATTTTCTTTTGTGGAAACACTCATTGTCCTTTTACATTGTCCTTTTATATGCACAGAGTTTAGCTATTTGACCATGTGGATTTAATGTGCAGCCTGTACAGCTGGTGGAAAGGTTTTCAATCTTTTTCCTTAGTCACTCTGCCTCTGGAGTTCAATTGTAGTTTTGTCCCCATATCTGCATGTGGGCCATCCATAGGAGTTTGCTTCTGAGGTTGTTTTGGAGGACTTGGGTCTGCCCCAGTGTGGATCAGGTGTGGAGGTGACCTGGCTGCTTAGATTGTGGGAACTCCAGCAGTGCCAAGTGTGCAGGGAAGCTGGCAACATTGGGCTCAGGAGATATGTCATTATTAGGATTCTTTCTAGCCTCTGGCAGCTCTGTCACAATGAGGACTGAGCATGGAGGTGGCACTGGCTGTTTGGATTGTGGGGACTTCTGGGGTGCCAAGTGTACAGAGAAGTCAGTGGCCATGGGAGCAGAAGATATGGCACTACTAGAATTCTTTTCTAGCGTCTGGAAGCTGACACTCAAAGAGCCTCTCTGGCTCATCTTTATCTATTACTTGGCTGAGGCGGCAGTCAAGTGGCAGCCCTGGTTGGGAGTCCTTCTCTGTTCCCTTACAGCAGGCACTCAAAGAACCACCTTTGCTGAGGTCTTTCTCTATTGGTCAGCTGCCAGTGCTAGCATGTGGGGAGAGAGAGCCTACAATGATGGCGCCACCTCCAGTGTGTGACTCAGCAGTGGTGCCCTAACTCCATGGCTGCCTGGCATGCCTCAAAAGGCATTCCCCACTGTAGATTTTCTCCCTCCCACCCCCTCTAGCCATCTCCCCACAGTCAACAACTGTCCACCCTGGAATTGCTCTCCAATGCCCATGCTCCAACTCCCAGCCACCACGTGATTCAGTGGACTTGCATCCATGTCCCGGGTATGTAGGACTATGGCATTGATTATCTGTGTGGTTATTATTCCATTCAGACTGTCACAGATAAGCTGTTGAACTCTGAAATAGCCTCAGATACTTCCCTTCTGTTCCAACTGATTGCCCTAGATGCAAGAATCTCACCCTGCTTCATCTCCCCACTCTC